>WBZZ01002093.1:87500-90000 GCA_019918135.1 Paulinella micropora
GAGCTCACCGGTGAGCGTTTCGGCTTCTCAGTCTGCGACGAGCTCGGTGAGCGTTTCGGCTTCTCAGTCTGCGACGAGCTCGGTGAGCGTTTCGGCTTCTCAGTCAGCGACCACTTCTATCTCTCAATCTGTCACGAGCTCGGTGAGCGTTTCGGCTTCTCAGTCTGCGACTAGTTCTATCTCTCGATCTGCGACGAGCTCGGTGAGCGTGACAGCTTCTCGGTCTGCGACCAGTTCTATTTCTCAATCTGTGACGAGCTCGGTGAGCGTGACGCCTCAGTCTGCGACCAACTCGGTTAGCGTGACGGCTTCTGTCACTGCAACTACCTCTACCACCCCGTCGAATAGCCCGCCAGCCTCACCTTCCCCGTCTAATACCCCTTGCCTTGGAACCTGGGGCGCTTACGGCGAATGCACAGGGGCAACCTGCGACACTGCCGGGACGCAGACCAGGTGCGGCTATATAATTTACACATACGGTGTTTTCATATATTGAATTTTCAATTTATATCCTTTTTCTGCCCCTGTTTTGTAGCACCTACACGCCAGGGGCAGGGCTGCCTACGAGCTGCGCGGCCACCCGCACGCGCAAATGCACGAAAAACCCCGCCGATTGCCCCGCCCCCTCCGCCAGCAGCGCCGAGTCCTTTAGCATGCAGCTGTCTGGCTCGGCACCCACCGGCGCGGCGCTCGATGAGTTTGTGCTGCAGTTCCGCAACGACGTGGCCGACGCGATCGAGGGCGTGGAGATCCAGGACATTCCCGCAGACAAAGTGAAAGTGATCAACAACCCCTCGCGCCGCCGTAGCTTACAGCAGGGCTCCTTCAACGTGTCCTTTGTCATCCTGTGTGCCGACGAGGCAGAGTGCAACACTGTGGCCACTGAGGTGACGAGCCAGGCCGCGGACCCCAGTTCGGAACTGCGCAAAGGTCTTGTTGTTGTTGTTGTTGTTGTTGTTGTTGTTGTTGTTTTTGTTTGTTGTTTGTTGTTGTTGTTGTTGTTGTTGTTGCTTCGTTTTTTTATTTGTTTGTCTGTGCATTTGTTTGTTTGTTCCTTCGCCTCTTCGTTTATTTCTTTGTTAGTCATTTCTATGTTTGCTTGCTTGTTTGCTAAGCTATTCGGTTCATTCAGTAATATATTTGTTTGTTTGCTAAGGCGAAACCACCTCTGCCGTGCTGACGGTCTCCTCCACAGGTATCTATATCTATATCTATATCTATATCTATATCTATATCTATATCTATATCCATATCTATATCGATATCTATATCTATATCTATATCTGTATCTGTATCTGTATCTGTATCTATATCTATATCTATATCTATCTATATCTATATCTATATCTATATCTACCTCTATCTATATGTCTATATCTACATCTACATCTATATCTATAGGCTTCGTGCCCGCTACAGCCGCCCCCCTGATGAGGAGTGCAAGTATCTGGAGAATCCATGGGAGTCTTGTCTGCCCTATTTCTACTACGTTGTGGGGGGCGCAGGAGGCCTTCTGCTCTGCTGCTGCTTCTGCTGCATTCTCTAGTACACACACACACATACACACACACTTTCTCTCTCTCTCTCTCTCTCTCTCACACACACACACACACACACACTATCTCTCTCTCTCTATCTCTCTCTCTCTCTCTCTCTCTCTCACACACACACACACCACTCTCTCTCTCTCTCCCTCCCCCCCCCCCCCCTTCCCCCCCCCCCCCCCCCTCTCTCTCTCTCCCTCTCTCTCTCTCTCTAACCTGCTGCTGCATGTGTCTCTAATGAACTCTCTTGCTTTTCTCCTCCTGTACAAACACACATAGGTGGGAGAATACAGCAAAACTTTATGGTATTTGCGGTAATTTCCGTGAAACTTACCACAATTTCGCATCCCGTCTCATGTTTTGGCTTCTCTACATGCATGTGGTGTCTTGTGCTGTATTTCTTTCTAGTTGTCGCAGACGTCGTTCTAGGCAGAGAACTAGCAAAGACCTACGCGCCTTCTTCTGGGACTCGCATAAATCACAGCGTATGACATACATGACATAACATGACATACATATACTGACATACATTACCTATACATGACCAGCAAAGACCTATGTGCTCGCATAAATCACAGCGCATGACATACATGACATACATGACATGCATGACATACATGACACGCATGACATACATGACATATGCTATACATAAATTACATGAACTAGCAAAGACCTACGTGCCTTCTTCTGGAACTCGCATAAATCACAGCGTATGGCATACATGATATACATGATATACATGGCGTACATGACATGACATATAAAATACATTTTATGCATGACATATAACGAGCAAAGACCTACGCGCCTTCTTCAGGCACTCGCATAAATCACAGCGTATGACCTAATATGACATACATGATATACATGACATACATGACATACATGACATATACAAGACATTACATACTTCTGGGACTCGCATAAATCACAGCGTATGACATACATAACAT
>WBZZ01002093.1:92500-110000 GCA_019918135.1 Paulinella micropora
GCCGGTCCTTAACCAGTAATTAAGATTATAGTTCCAACACTCCCCCTGAAGCAAAGTAAATTAATATGTAAGTCAGTTACTGCCGGTCCTATATAAGTTACGCCATCTAATACTATCTTGTGAAACATGAGAAAACACAAGTCAACTCAAAACATATACCCTTACCGATTGGACCGTCCAATTAATTAGACCCTGCCCGGGAGTCCTCAGTTATGTCAGTATTGCTAATTTATACGTTAGCAGTAATCGTTACGGTTAGTAGTATTATTAGTTATTAATACAGTCAATTAGAGTACCTTTTCTTAATATTAGTACTAGTCACTTGAGTGGCACCAGCTTTTTTATCATTACCTTTATCACCCATCATACTATCAGGCCGTTTCGGCTAGTGTGTCAATTCCAAAGGTACATCTTTTGTGTCACGTCGCCAGTTAGACGGGCGGGAATTGTTTCATTATTGTTAAATTTCTGTTTCGTGGAAGTCGCAAGCCAATAGGAGGGGGACGCCCCGAGTGCCGGTCACGTTATCTTCAAGAAGCAGTTGCGATGGTTTTCTCCATTGGGTTCAATGATGAGCCTTGGAGCGTTACTGCGTTAACGAATCCGGGATCGCCGCAGAAGACCTTCGTTCAAGGGATGTGGGGTCTACCTGAAGTGACCACTTTCAAAAACGCGCGCATTTTGAATTGCCTGTGCCCACAGCTGATCACTGTGGACACTTCTCACGCTCTACTCTGCTTGTGTGCAGCGGAAGGGCAAGAGGGACAAGACAGACAGACAGAGGGTTGCTCCGGATCGTCACGAGTCAGATTGAGCGAGAGGGGTTTGAGCCTCTGAAAGGTTATTGTTCTTGTCTAGGGGGGTGAACGTGTTTGATTCCTTTGTTTAGAAGGACACACGGGCATACCGTAGGCTATTTTGTTGTGCTCTCTCTTTCCGGGACATCAGTCTGAACAAAACGAGCCAGCTTGTGATATTCTCTCCCCCCACGCCCACTCGACGACCAAACGAACACGAAGTGCGGACAGAATAAAAAAAAATGTCTTGTGTCAGGGTTTGTCTCTCTCTGTGTTTTTGGCAACCAAAGTGCCAATGCCAAACACAAAATGAAAACAATATCATACTCATACAACACCACAGACAGTACACAAAGGTGTAACAACACATGTACACTACTCTCGACACTTCCCAACACAAAATATTCTGCCTTCTGTTGGAACTAATAATTAATTAATAGTTATGGACCGGCCGTATCGGAATAGCGGTGTCGTTAGAGCCATTACTTATGATTCTGCCAGTCAAGTTACGTGGCGCGACTGTTGGCGCCTTTTCTCATTAAAGTACTTGTTGATAGTGTAGTAGCTATCAATATTAGATTGCTTTATTAATAACAGTAGTCTAACAGGTTATCGAGCCTTGATTAGCGAACTCTGCGCCAGCAGCTTTAATCAGTTGCACTTAGTCTGGAACCAGAGGCATTAGGCCTTCAACAGAAAAGTGCGAGGATCGACGTGCAGCAGGCAGTCGACATCATTCCGTGGGTAGGCAGAAGGCACCCACCTCAAACGTGTCTATCGGCTAGACAGCATAGCATAGACACACCAACTTACTTCATTCCTAATAATAATTCCCCCATTTCTACTTAATTGTAGGAATTTATTGGTAGTTGAGTTTGACTCCTACCTTCCGCACTTTGGTCCAACATGGCATATACCATGTTTGGAACGTCGATGAACAGAGGGTTCAAAGCGGATCCTCCGCCATTTAATAGCAGAGACCCAGATTGGGATAATTGGGAATATGGGTTCCTTGCTGTTTTGGCGATCTATGATCCATTGGCGATAGGGGAGCTACCTCCCCATAAGCGACACCCTTTGTTTACACAAGCGAAACTAACAGTTGCTTTCAACCTACCTACAGAACCACCTCTTTCACCCACCGGAGATAGCGAGGATGAGAACCAGGACCTGGTAGAGAGAACCTAGTAGTTCTTCCTCCAGCTCTGCTCTGCCTGTCAAACAAGAACAAGACGTTAGTACTAGTTCTGCTTCGCATGATCCTTCTACCCCAGCAACTGCTGAGCATAAAGAGCCTGATGGGAGTTCGGTCCCTATACTGACTACCGCATCTAGACCGAACCCCCTTCTTGCCTCTTTCGCCACAGGAAAATACTATCAGCAGATTGAGGAAAGAGATAGGATGAAACACAACCGATTTATCTTTGCTCTCTTAATTCAGTCCTGCTCTAAGGACAAGGAAGCTATGTCTGTCATTAGGACAGCGGGGTCAGATGGAGTCGAATGTTTTATGGCTTTAAGGAAAAGATATGGTGGTCTTGATCTTGTCAAATGGAAAGAACGACAAGACTTCCTTGATCTTTCCTATCCTAAGAAGGTTCAAGACGTGAGACTCTGGTTAACACTCTTCCACAGCAATATTGTCGATCAAGAGACAGTTATGAAGGTCCAATACCCTGAACTAGTAAAGATAGAGATGGTCATGAAAAAGATCGAACACTTGACCGAGTTTGATAGTTTTCGCAACAAGGTCACCAGTCTCCTTCCGGAGGAGCGACCGGGTTGGGAATCCTTTGTGAAATTAATAGAACAGGTTGCTCAGACAGAGGAACCCAAAAACAAGATGAAAAAACTTTACTCGTCAGGGGGCGGCTTTCGTTCCCTTTCGTCTAAAATTTCATCTGGTACGGGAACTAAAAGCGACCCCATAACAGTCAACCTTATGGGAAACCAAGCTGGTAAGACACCCCATAGAGAAGGTTGCTATAACTGTCGTGGTGATCATCAGATCAAACTTTGCATTGTCCCTTGTACTCTCCCTGAGTGCCCCCGAGACGGACATGTCCCGGTGAACTCCATAAGGAGGAAGGCAGCAAGGATAGTTAACTTAGCTAAAGGAGTAGGAGAGCTGAGTCTAACTAAGACAGATAAGACTAAGGAGAGCAGTAAAGTGAGGAGAAAGATGAGACGACAGAAGAAAGAAGGAGGGAAGGAGAAAAGGAAGCTGAAATCATCTGATTTCATCAAGAAGAGCACAGCCAAGACAAAGACGATTAGTCTGAATGCAGGAGGTTCCAACTCCTCTTCTTCTGGTAGTTCTGAAGAAGGAGAGGAGTCCGAAGCTCTTGATTCAGACGAAGAGTCTGTTACTCATGATGAAGATGGAGGAGAAGAGGGAGTAAGGGAAATAGGGTACATCAACCACATGTTAAGCATAAACATGATGGAGAGAGAGGAAACGGACGAAGAAGAACCAAACTCCTCACTTGACAACACCCCACCCACTTCCTCTTTTGGACCACAAACAACGCCACCTCACACATCAGAATTGAAGAACAAGAAGAAAAAAAGCAACAGACACGCACAAGACATGCCTGCTCATCTTGCTGTCCCTCGATCTCCCTTTATTCCCCTCCTGAAAGATAATCGTTTCATTACTTCCCTTGACATGGTGGGCGACCCAACAACTCTTGGGGTAATATACCCTATGGAGGAAGGGTGGGGGCTTCGCCGTGTCAAGGGGGGTTACAGGAAGGTCTTAATGAAATCCCGGGGTTCTACTTTTCTTCACTTACGTGAGGACGACGGCCCACTTCTCAATCTGTGGGCACAACCCATTAGGGGGAGCATGATCATTGTTTCAAACATGAAACCATGTGATGGGTTCAACGTGAATAACGCTCATTGTTCATGGAAGGTAGGGGCCGCCCGGGTCAGAGATCAGGTGGTGAGTGTGCTAAGAGGATGGAAAAACAGGGTTGTGATTTCTGTTCCCACCATATCAGCAGTGAGCAAAATAGGGCTGACTTACTGGCAGTTATTAGAGCACAGCTGAACATGGGGGGGTACACCATGGCACTATGGATTAATGCTAGCCCCTATGGACTGGATAATGCGTCAATGGATTAGGACAGATCAGAATCCCCCCCCTATTCAACCTGATCCTCTCACGTTGTCGTCCACACACACGTCACCACACAGACATGTCTCTTCTCACAGTTCTAGTGCTTCATCATCTTCTCTCACAAGACATACTCTCCGGGCCCTACTTCAACTGTACAACGTACTGACTCAAACACAGAAACGAGTGAGAACGTTGAGGTTGCAGTAGGGGGAAACAACCAAAAAGGAGAGAGAGGTGAGGGAGAGACGATGACTGACGAAGGCGATCATGAAACCATCTCTTATGCTTATCCCCAGAAGTCTTCCTTTTCTTCTTTCTCTCTCTCTCTCATCTCTCTCTCTCTCTCTCTCTCTCTCTCTCTCTCTCTCTCTCTCTCTCTCTCTCTCTCAATCTCGCGCTCTCTCTCCCACTGTGACAGGCAGTTGCACATCAAACAGACTTAGAACACCAGATGTGGCTTTATGAAAACCGCGAGAGACAAAGGGAACAAGAGTTTCGGGAGCAACTCATAAGAGATTATATCAAAGCGAACGTCTCTCTCTCTCTCTCTCTCTCTCTCTCTCTCTCTCTCTCTCTCTCTCTCTCTCTCTCGCTCGCTCCCTCTGTGTCTATGTGTGCGTGTGTGTCCAATATGGGGACACATGCAATGTTTTCTCTTAGGGGTCAGGACCGGATTTCCTCTGAATGCAGCACGCAACGCAGACTATGCCTCCCTTGGTGCCCTTGATTCCAAAAACAGTGTCGGAGGAAGAGGTATCTGTTTTTGTCTGTCTTGCATATACCAAAGTACATTATATTTAAAAAAATATAATGTACTTGGGAATATGCAAGACAAGCAAACACAGTATCATCAAATGTATGATTGTATCATCAAATTTATGATTCTATCAGCACATTTTTGCATCACCAAATTTATGATTGTATCATCAAATTTATGATTGTATCATCACATTTATGATTGCATCACCAAATTTATGATTGTATCATCAGATTTATGATTGTATTATCACATTTATGATTGCATCACCAAATTTATGATTGCACAATTACTTTGACGATTGATTCTCTCTCTCTCTCTCTCTCTCTCTTTCTCTCTCTCTCTCTCACTCTCTCTCTCTCTCTCCTTCTCTCTCTCTCTCTCTCTCTCTCTCTCTCTCTCTCTCTCTCTTAGGACAGTGACAGCGCAGAGGGAGCAGTATCATCAAATGCAGCAGCAACGGGCACGGCTACTACTGCTGTAGCTGCTGCTGCTACTACTACCACTGATGCTGCTGCTGCTAGTAGTAGTAGTAGTAGCAGCAGCAGTAGTACTAGTAGTAGTCCTACTACTCCTGCTGTAGCTGCTGCTGCTACTACTACTGATGCTGCTGCTGCTACTAGTAGTACTAGTAGTAGTCCTACTACTTCTGCTGTAGCTGCTGCTGCTACTACTACTACTGATGCTGCTGCTGCTAGTAGTAGTTGTAGTAGCAGCAGCAGTAGTACTAGTAGTAGCAGCAGTAGTACTAGTAGTAGTCCTACTACTGCTGTAGCTGCTGCTGCTACTAGTCCTACTACTACTGTAGCTGCTGCTACTACTAGTACTACTGCTGCTGCTGCTGCTGTTGCTCCTACTACTACTGATGCTGCTGCTGCTAGTATTAGTAGCCCTACTGCTGCTGTAGCTGCTGAAGATGCCAATAGGGGGGGGGGGGCGAGGAGGAGGACGAGGAGGAAGTGGAGAAGGTTGAGTTTGAGGAGGAGAAGGAAGTGGAGAAGGTTGAGTATGAGGAGGAGAAGGAAGTGGAGAAGATGGCGAAGCCAACCCAGGCGAGGGGTAGGAAGCGGAGGACTGAGAACGACAAGGATGAAGAGCAGGTGGCGAATCGGACGAGAGAGCAGACTAAAAGGAGGATGAACGAGGAGGAAGATGACGAGCAGGAGGCGCAGCCAGACAAGGCGGATGAGAAGAAGAATGCGAGGATGGAGGAAGAGGATGACGAGGAGGAAGAGGATGACGAGGATGGAGAGCAGGCGGGGAAGCAGAAGAATGCGAGGAAGGAGATGAGCGAGGAGGATGACGAGGATGAAGAGCAGGCGGTGAAGCCGAACAACGCGGGGAAGCGGAGGAGGGATGGCAGGGCGTTAAACAAAGAGAAGAACAACAAGAAGAGCAATCGCAACAAGAAGAAAAAGGAAGCTGAAGATGAGGCCGAGAGTGACGGGGAGTCAGCAGAGAAAGAGAAGGAGAAGAAGAGCAATCGCAACAAGGAGGAAAGGAAGCTGAAGATGAGGCCGAGAGTGACGGGAAGTCAGCAGTGAAAGAGAAGGACAAGAAGAAGACGAAGAAGACCAATCGCGACGAGAAGGAAAAGGAAGCTGAAGGAGAGGAGGCTGAGGCGGCCGCCGAGAATGATCATGACGGGGAGTCAGTAAAGAAGAAGAAGAAGAAGAAGAAGAAGAAGAAGAAGAAGAAGAAGAAGAAGAAGAAGAAGAACAACAACAAGAAGAACAAGAACAAGAAGACGGAGGCCACGGAACGAGAGCAGTTGGACTTGGTGGCGGCGGAGTTTGGAAATAAGTTATCACACGACAAGGAGAAGTGGGATCAAGAAGTGATTGCAAGTTTCCAACCGGGCAACGCCCGAGGGCAAGAGAATGGCCTGTGGGGATTAGATCGTTATGACACATGGTAGAATGCAGTCAGACGCACCGCATCATATATAGCTGATTGCATCATATATAGCTGATTGCATCATATATAGCTGATTGCATCGTATATAGCTGATTGCATCATATATAACTGATTGCATCGTAAAAAGCTGATTGCATCATATATAGCTGATTGCATCATATATAGCTGATCGCAGCGTATATAGCTAATCGGATCGTGTATAGCCCCCTTTCTCATCGAACTTGCGCAGCTTTCTCAATCGTTGCTGAGTCAGGTTGAGAAGAGGCAATTAATTAATGTTTTTTTCTCAACCTGACGCCCCCCCTAGAAGAGGCAATTAAGTTCTTTTGCCTTCTTCTCAACCAGCCCCCCCCCCCCCCGGGGGAATATTCCGTAATTATCCCCCGAGTGTAAGTTACATGCGCCGTGGGTGCTCATTTCTTTTCATGGACGCGGTACTTGTTGACAGGGCTTGGAAGGCCGACTCAGGTGACCGAAACAGCACAAAGCGGCATAACCAGCTGGTCAAGTTTATCAAATGGAGAATGTTCCCTTTGATTGTGGGGTACACGAGTAGCGCCTGTCCTGTCTTTGAATGGTTCCTGGGAGATGATCATCGACTGGTGAGTGAGAAAGATTCTACAGTGGAACATGTTACCGACTCCGAGGGAGAAGACAGCAACACAGCATACAGTGTGGAGCCTGCAGCGGCTGCGGACAGCTCATCGGAGGGCGAGGAGGACGAGGCCGAGGGTTTGTGTGATGACTGTCGACATGAGACTGGGTGTTACCAGGGCAAGAAGTTGACAGGTCCGGACCCCTGGCTTCCCCGACGACGCTACCTATGCGCGCTTCTTCAGCACTTTACCCGGGAGAATTTCCCTGGGGTTTCCTTTGGTATGGTTCTTTCTTCCTATATGATATTATGATTGCATCGCATATTGCTGATTGTATCACATATTGCTGATTGTATCACATATTGCTGCCGGCATCACATATTGCTGACGGCATCACATATTGCTGATGCCGTCACATATTGCTGACGGCATCACATAATTTGCTGATTGCATCACATAATTTGCTCATTACATCACTAACAAGTGATTGCATTAATTGCCTGTGCCACTGCGGGGTTGACGTAGATACCATGTGTGTTTTTGAATGAAGCGTTTGAAGTGAAGCACGACAGGCGCAGCTTGCTGCGCCTTCTGGCCAGGGCCTACAGATTCTACCGCAGCAAGCTGGCCGAAACACTTACCGAGGCTACTTTGGGTTTGTTGCCGCGGGAGTTGTTGGAAGATGCAGACGTTGGCAATGTTGGTGAGGCTGCCGGAACAGAGGACGAAGACGAGGCAGAGGCTGGCGAGGCAGAGGACGAAGACGAGGCAGAGGCTGGCGAGAAGAAGATCAAGATCGTAGTGCGCTACCGGACGGTTGTGATGGAGGGGAAAAGGCACAAGGTACCGTACTACTGGGTCTGTCAGTCCCAACAGTGTAGTAGTATGTATCGATTGATAAGGATCACCATTCCCCATTGCAAGTTCTGCCGTGCGCCGAGGCTCTGTACTGCGGAAGGCAAAGCATTGCGCGCGACCGGTAAAGCGCAACAGAAAAGATCTTCGCTTGCCCCGGGGGACGATGCCTGTGGCAACTGCAAACAGCCGGTTGCACCAGCTAGTCGATTCTGCAGCAGCTGTGGCGCAGCGTACGAAGGCAAGTCACAGTCACAACCTGCATCGTGGAGGATTGGTATAAAGGCCCGTTTCAACTCACGGAGCCGCCGGCAACTGTGTGCCGAGAGTGGAAGGCAGGAGCTGGCTCGTTCGGAATATCTGTACGTGTTGACGGCCGGCTTCTTGCCAGATAATGTTCACTGCAAAATTGCCTTCAAGGTCAAGGTATCTCATCCTTGTTCTGTTCGGCAACAATATTCTGTTGTGTATCTCATCCTTGTAACTTTGCCTTGCTGCCTTGTTGGCAGGTACTCGCAATACCAGACTCTACTTACGAAGGAGTTGAGATACCCTGATGGACGGCGTTGGTCGAGGTAGTCAACATGCATGTCAGCGAGAAAGTCAAAAACCATGCTAAGTTCGCGTTGGTGAAAGCCGACAGCCAGGTGGACCAACGCGTGAAAAAAAGTTTGGGATGGCAAGGCAAAAGCGAATAATAAACTTTTTGTTGATCAGCTCAGCATGAATGATCTCTTCAAGGGAGTACTGGCGACTGGACACGAGACAAAAGAAAGCCAAGCGCGTCGTTTTGGTAGGCACACTTATGATTGCATCTTAATGTGATGCCATCAGCAATATGTGATGCCATCAGCAATATGTGATGCAATCAGCAATATGTGATGCAATCAGCAATATGTGATGCCATCAGCAATATGTGATGCCATCAGCAATATGTGATGCCATCAGCAATATGTCAGCAATATGTGATGCAATCATCAATTTAGTGATGCAGTCGTAATATTGATGAGTACATCTCGTAGGCTCTGAACGTGGCCGGCTTCAGGATCGGTCTTCCACAATCGGATCAAATTCGTAGGAACCGGTTTCCGGAGTGGAGTAAGGATGGTGTACTGCACGAGCAACTGGATTTATGAATGGAGAAAGTGGCAAAGTACGGGAGCAGTGAAAGTGACAGCGATTGGACGGATGACAGCGACGTCGAGGATTGCGATGAACCTGCCAAGTGGTCGATCATGGAGCGGGCTTCTGCGTCGTCGAGTTCCAGCTCTTCGTCGAGTTCCAGCTCTTCGTCGAGTAAGCAAAAAAAAAAAAAAAAAAAAAAAAAAAAAAAAAAAAAAAAAAAAAAAAAAAAAAAAAAAAAGAGGTATAACATTGATATCTGTCCTCTTGATGAATAATTGGCCATTTTAGGTTGAATCTCTTTCGAAGGGGTGCAATGTACTTGCTGCCGGACGTGAAAGATTGGCCACGACTTATGTACTTGGTCTCGTATTTACATCCGTCTGACGAAAAAGACAATGTTACTTGCAAAGCAATTGTTGATCATGATATGAACATTGTGCATTTTTTGGGAAATCCTGATGCGGGATTTCGAGGTATGCCTTGCGAGTCACCTATTTTTAGATTCGCTTATGTATACAGGAAAGATACAAAGTTAATTTTCCAAGATGGGCCAGAACTGTGTGATGCATATACTGCCACATTGGATGGCTCATATTTAGACAGAGATTTGGAGGTGTTCGAGGATGATATTGAAGCACTGGGCTGTCCTAGAAGGCTTACAAGAGCAAGTTGGGAGAAAGTACTAAGGATGGGCAAGGAGTATAAGCGTTTGTTGAGTTTTCAATGCAAGTAATTATTAAATAAAAACACTTTGCCTGCAAAGCCTGGAAATATAGATGATAGGAACATCAATAGATGATGGCATCATCAATAGATGATGGCATTATCAATAGATGCTGGCACCATCAATAGATGATGGCATCATCTATTTGATGATGTCATCATCTATTTGATGATGGCATCATCTATTTGATGATGGTATTATCAAATAGATGATGGTATCATCAAATAGATGATGCCATCGTCAAATAGATGATGCCACTATCAATTTAATTTACAACCGGATCACTTCTTAGATAATACCATCATCAAATATGATGCCATCATCAAATAGATGATGCCATCATCAATTTAATATACAACCGGATTGCATTTTAGATGATGCCATCAACAGATAGATGATGCCATCATCAAATAGATGATGTCATCATCAATTTAATATTCAACCGGATCACAAAATAGATTATGCCATCATCAAATAGATGATGCCATCATCAAATAGATGATGCTATCGTCAATTTAATATACAACCGGATCACATATTAGATGATACCATCATCAAATAGATGATGCCGTCATCAATTTAATATACAACCGGATCACATATTAGATGACCGGATCATCAAATAGATGATGGCATCATCAATAGATGACGATTTAATAACAGCCGGATTAAATATTAGATGACAGAATCATTAATAGATGATGTTATCATCAATAGATGACGATTTAATATACAACCGGATCACATATTAGATGACGGCATCATCAAACAGATGATGGCATTATCAATAGATGACGGCATCATCAATAGACGATGGCATCATCAATAGATGACGATTTAATATACAACCGGATCACATATTAGATGACCGGATCATCAATAGATGATGGCATCGTAAATAGCGTGATTTAATATGTGACTGGATCATTAAATAGATGATGGCATCGTAAATAATTGGAATCTAAAATGTGACTGGATCATCAAATAGGTGATGCCGTCATCAAATAGGTGATGCCATCGTCAACTGATTCTTGCGTCAATGTGTGATTTTATCGTCAACGTAAAAGTGTGATTGCATCATAAACTGATTCTATAGTCAATGTGTGATTTTATCGTCAACGTAAAAGTGTGATTGCATCATAAACTGATTCTATCGTCAACGTAAAAGTGTGATTGCATCATCAAAAAGATTGCATCGCATATTTTGCGACGGGATCGCATGTAGGTCCGATTATCGTCAAATAGTCGACGGAATCACGTTTTCGCTAGAATCAGCATTTTTGTCCCCATAGTGATCTGTACAAGGCTCGAACTCTAAGAAAGAGATGAGTAAGAGCGCTGAGGATGAGGCAGGGGGAGAAGAAGGGGAAGCCAAGGGAACACGCTCTTCGTTTGTCCGTCGTATCACACATTCCCCTTCATCGCGCCTTGCACCCAGTGAGTTGAATGAGGGGAGGGGGAGGGAATTAGAGAGAGATAGAATTAGGAGAGACTCCACGATTGCATGGAGATGGGATGAGGTGAAGATGATGATAGTAGGGGGAAATGGAGAAATACCATCTCTTGGAGAGTTACATAGGTTGTTCGGTGCGTTGGCAGAGGGTGCTAGAGAGCTAGAGTTGAGAGATTCTCTCATTACTGGGAAAGACGGGGAAGTTAATGAGTTTTATGATGAACTCTATATGGATATTCAGAGTTTCGTCATTTCCATGGCACACAAATGGAACAACCCTTTTGCAAGGGGACTCGTTGCGGGATTTCCACATCTCAGGACTCAACTACTGGAATACCGGGAATACCTGCAACGGATAGGGGTAGAGGGGGAGAACGTCCGAGACATTCCACCATCAAGACCTAGCACATCTTCCAACACTACCTCAAACACCTCACCTCCATCTGAGAAAGATTGTGTCATAATGATGCATGAGAAAGAGGGAGACGAGAAAGAGACACCTGAAAAGAGTATGGCGGGGATGGTTTGGGTAGATGATAGTGGGGCTAGCGAGTCCCAATCACCCCATAAGGATGTGTTCGTGAGAATGAAACATAACCCTCAGAAGTTAAAAATCGCGAAAGGGAGTATTAAAACGGAGTACAAGGGGAAAGTTTTGATGCAACTCTCTGGAGCAAATGGAGAACCGATCCAGGTGTATGATTCCCACACAACGTACAACCCCCACTTGAGCTACGGTTTAGTGGGTACTTCGGCCTGGTTGAAACGGGGACTGGCTGTAGTACAGAACAACCAGGTGGTTGTGCTTAAGTCCCCAATCCATATCGAGGAAGAACAGATTGTAGCTAGAGGCAGATCTTTGCCTAACAATCTATTCGTCTTTGATCCCCCGGGGATTCCCCCTTTGGACCCAAACCAACGATACGAACCAGTCCCCCTTGAAAAGCACAACGTGAAAGTAGAGAAAGAGGGGGCACCATCATCCACTGTCACATTCTGACTCCCCCCTCGCCGTCCTACACAACCAACAACTTTTCCCGTGTACAATGATGTATATTGTAATGATGTCCCATGTTTATGCGGATGGGGGTGTCATGACAATAAATCATATGTCCCGTTGTCTTGCGAAACAAATACGCAGAAGGGTGAATATTGTTCGCAGAATTTGGCTTGTTGTTAAGTCATGCCAAATGATGTATGTCCGCACACCTCACAAACTCATGAACATGATGTTGGGTGTCAAAGTAGTGGGAAAGAGGGGGAGAAAACCCAAACTTAAAGTTATCTTGTCTGGGAAGATCGTCCAGATCCCGGCACGGGCTTTCGGGGAAGAGTGGGCGAAATCCACTTATGGAGATAAGTGGGATTCCACTTTACGGAAGGGAGTTACTCTTGACCCGTCTGCCCCGGTTGTCAGAAGAAAAAAACGATTCCCAGCCCACAACGTTAAGTTTGATGATGGTGTTACGGAGAAAATAATAGATTCTGAGATAATGAAGTACGAGATTTCAGGGGGAGCAGCTCCCCCTTCTCTTTACCGCAGGCTATTATTGAACCGGCACGTCACGACCCCAATGTAACCATTGAATTCGGCCATGCCGAGGGGGAGAGAGTTAGAATAGCTACGGAAAAGGACAAACATCCCCCGGGATGGAGATCTCATGAGCAAGGAAACATTTCTCAGGAGAACGTAATCCCCGGGAGAACGTAATCCCCGGGAGAACCAGAAATAAACATATCTCGGTCTGTGCGAAAGAAGAGAGAATCAATTATTGTCTGGTCACCGAGCAAATTCCGGAATTTCCCGTCGTGCAAAAGCCGAAGGATAGGAGACAAGCGCGAGAGACAGAAGTCAGACAGCAAGAGGAGCTCAAAGCATTTGAATGGAGAGAAGAGAGCGAGGCGAGAAGGTCAGGCACTCCCATTATCCCTCTAAAATGGATAGACACAGTTAAGCAGCAAGGAAGGAGCGATGAGTATCATAAAGCTAGAATCGCCCTGAGGGGAGATCTCCTGAAAGCGGGCCTGCAATATGACCCCAAACGCACATACTCAACCGCCGCACATCACCGCACTATCCTTCTCATCATTGTTTATGCTGCCTGCTTCGGCATAGACTTGTGGCTAATTGACTTCACCACTGCCTACTTACATGCGAAAATGCCTTACGACATCTATGTCAAACCCGGCCCCCCCCCCCCCCCCCCGGGTTTTGAGAGAGAAGGTTTTGTTTGGCTCCTCAGGAAGGCCCTTTATGGTCATCCTGAGGCAGGGAGATTGTGGTATGATGTAATGTCGAGGGAGTTAATCGAAAAGCAAACGTTTATTACTTTCTCTCTTGACCGGGCTACTTTTATCAAGCACGCCAAGGACCCCATAAGTATTCAACTTCTCTCTTTCCACGTTGATGATGGCATGCATGCTGCTGATGAAGTCAGACACAAGTCTTGCAGAGAGCATGAAGAAGCGGTTTCCTGTGTAAGACCTTAGGGAAAGCCACGGAATTCAAAAACATCCAGATAATCCAATCTGAAAAAGGGATTTTACTGCACCAACGAAAATATGAGCTTCTCATCTTAGATGAGTTAGATTATATGAAGGAGGTGCCTGCTAAGGCCCCCTTCACATCAGAGAACCCTGCCCCCCTGAAAGTAGGACATCGCCTGCTCAAGTATGATCTTAGATGTTTGATCGGCATGCTTATCTTTCTTGCTGTTCACACTCGCCCTCTCTTGATCTGTCCTTTGAGTATAGCTGCGAAACAACAAGTCCCATATCCTGAAATATCTTATGCCATGGTTCACCGTATGTTCCTATGGTTGCTGACCCCTAGAGCCCTATATTTCAGACGGGGTGATAGGAGGTTAGTCAAGATGTTGACCGAAGGGCTCTTTGTCCCCAAGCCCCCTAAATCCTGGAAACCCGCAGAGGGACCATCGGCCGCCGAAAGGGCACTTGAGCTTTACTCGTGTGAGGTCACGGAAGTCAATGCCTTCAGCGTCCCCGTTATCGCCAATGTCGAAAAGTTGATAGACGAGCATCCCCTTGTGGGGTACGTCGACTCAGACTTTGCTGGAGAAAAGGTTACGAGGAAATCCCGTTCCGGGTATATCTTTCTCTTCAACGGGGCACCGGTAGCTTGGTTTTCTAAGCTTCAGACTGTCATAGCTCAATCCACCCTTGAATCGGAGACCGTATCAGCTAACGAAGCAGTAAGGGAGTTGCTTGCGTTAAGACAGTCCCTCCGTGACATCGGTTTGCCCATAAGAGGTTTCACCCCCTTGATCGAGGACAATGAGGGGACCATCATCCTCTCAGAGAGGGGGTTAGGGGAGTCGAGGACCAAACATATCGATGTCAGGTACCACCTGCTCGAGAAATCGGTTAAGAAGGGAGTTGTCAAGTTGTTCCGGGTACCGACGGAGGAAAACATCGCAGATTTATTTACCAAAATAAATTTCACGTACGAGAAATTCAATTATCTGGCTGACCAAATCTCGGTGAAGGTGGTGAAAGAATTTCTTGCAAAGTTTGGTGTTAAAATCGCGTTGTAAGTACCGGGTATTCCCCGCATAAACATTCACGCTATGATCATTTGTAATTATATCCTCGGAAGCGGATCGTATTAATCCTCGTACATTATATTTCTCGCATACTGTGCATTGAGGGGAGTGATATAGGTGACTTGAGCGCGAGCGTGACGTTTAACGCGCGTCCAGCGACGTCATACCTCCTTCCAGGAGAAGAGGCAAGATGCCTGGACTTTCAACCTTTCTCTTCCCCCCCATTAAGACGTATTAACCATTTAGTCGCATAACTCCGCTAAGTCTAGGGGGAGGAAGAGAAGCGCCCGCAAAGCTGGATCGGTGGCGCGGAAGAACGATTCCAGCCCCAACAATTCAGCAATAATTACTAAGTATGTGCGTGTTCCCGTGCTGGTGCAAGCTCGGGAATACGTACTACCTTTGAGTTCGTATTGACTATATCGAGGATTATTTCTAATCACACTATATATATATATATATATATAAACCTATAAGAGGCCAACATGGAGTCCGGCTGGTCGGTAAACGTGCCACATGGGAATGTGGAACAACACGGATGTACGTCAGACCAGTCGGATGTACCAGACACGCCAATAATTACAGATATTGTGTCTTTGTCCTCACATATTATATTACTTTTGTCGTTTTTATATATCCCCTTACGGGAAGCGCTTCCAAATTTTAGTTTTCATGTTATGATCATATGTGAATAGATATCATATATACACATATATATTTTCATATATTTATCACACATTTATGTTATTACTTCTTTTTGAAGTTATTATCATATCTGTGTATTCTTATATGATACATATGTATGTGGTTTTCACATGTTTCTCTTACTCATTTGCGAGATAGGGAGAGTAGGGAGTTAATCCTCTTCTCGTTGGGTAGGCCCGAGTATACCACAGGCCCGCTGCCTTGTACGTACTCTAGTCGATACGTATTCGCTGTGGATAGGGGGGTAGCCAACCACAACATTATTTCTCGGAGAGAGTGAGGGTAAGAGAATATGTTTTGAGTTTGTGTTTTCTAATGTTTCACAAAATAGTAGTAGGAGACGTAACTTAATTAGGAACGGCAGTAACTTAATATTAATTTACTTTTTTCCAGGGGGAGTGTTGGAACTAATAATTAATTAATAGTTATGGACCGGCCGTATCGGAGTAGCGGTGTCGTTAGAGCCATTACTTATGATCCGGCCAGTCAAGTTACGTGGCGCGTCTGTTGGCGCCTTTTCTCATTAAAGTTGTTGTAGTGTGTTGAGAGTGTAGTAGCTATCATAGATTGCTTTATTAATAACAGTAGTCTAACACCTTCATGTCCGCAAATACCGATAATATTTCGTTGTAGCTCGTGAAAAATGTTCGTAAAATACGTAATAGGTCGCCACACAAACATGTCATCTCTCATGCAATCCTTCAACCATAACAACTTCTTTCGCCCCTAGGCTCTTATCTGTGCCTTAGTCTCTGGGGTCATCCTAATGGCGGGCACTCTAATGAATGACCTACTCTATGGCTCTTTTCAATTGCTCCTTAGCTCTTTTTGAGAATAAGACCTACCGGCACTAATCACACACGAAGTGAGACGCTACTCTATCCCACTGCTCTATCCGTTCTCAATCTCTCATTAAACTGAACTATTCTGTTATTATCTGTCTATCCATTAGACGTAAGAGAAGAGAAAGAAAAATTATTCGACTGCTGACATAATCTAGCTGAATGTACGTGACGTATGTGTCTACCTTCTATATCTATGACCCCATCGACCTTAACGCTAACTCCTACTGTTCGAGATGAGATACTGATTAATAAAATGTGGGCCCTTCTTAATTTTCTTCTTTGCCCTTCTCAGAGTCACGTTCACTTTCGCTGTCAGAAACAGCGCTATCTTGCGGATTGAGGTCATGGTAAGGAGAGGCAACCGATTTAAAGTTAGAGCAACCAAACTTTAAATCGGTGGACTCCATGCCACTGTGCTCTAATAGCTCTGTACTCACCTTTTCGCTAGGTGAGGCTTTTCCTCTTTTCGGGCAAGACTGTTCCGTTCTCAGTTTTGTGGAATTGTATTAACAAGGTAAGGCCGGATCTACTGAGAAAGCGGTCACGGTCTCTGTCTCGTTGTGCGGACTGAACCCCGAGCCAATCAAGGCTTCATAACCTTTAAGCAGTTAATGCTTTGCGGTTTATGTTAATATAGAGGTTAGTGGAGTTCTTGGCGGTGAAGCCAAGTGTCCGGTCACAATATTAATAAATAGACAAGGCTGAATGCAGAGACAATCTTTAATCAGTAATTGCCCGGCCTTTGATGAAAGGAAGGAAAAGTGACACGTCACTACTCAAAACTGGAACTACACTAGGTGTTGGTACTGACATTCCAGAAAATAAGATGAATTACTTAATGAAGGTAATAGTATGGAAATACTAAAGTTCAGGACTGAAATTAAGTAATAGTGACAAAAAAGGCAATTGATTGCATCCGTCTAACTTTGGATAAAATTATTAGTATTACTACTTGACTAAAACTGAATTAATAATTCTATGGGAATAACGTTTGCAAATCCTGTGTTTCGACATAATCGGCGTTTTGTTATCAATGACT
>WBZZ01002093.1:115000-117500 GCA_019918135.1 Paulinella micropora
CCGCCTGCCCAGCTACCTCGCGCGACCACTGAGCGAGGTCGGCAGATAGATAGATAGATAGATAGATAGATAGATAGATAGATAGATAGATAGATAGATGGTTGTGCCAGACAGCTTTGGCTACCTCACCGACCACCCGGGCAGCGTATGTAGATGTAGGTGTGTATGTATGTTTTGTGTGCATGCATGTTTGTATGCATGTATGTGCCGTTGAACCCAGACAGCTTGCCCAGCTACCTCACCGTACGTCTGAACGGCGTATGTATTGTGTGCATGTATGTATGTATGTATGTATGTATGTATGTATGTAGGTATGTATGTATGTATGTATGTATGTATGTATGTTTGCATTCATGTATGTATGTGTGACTTCTGTAGGGAAGGTTGTGCTGGATGCGCAGAGCGTGTGGAACGACGACGCGCCATCGAAACCCGGAAGCAGCCACTCACTAGGTAGATAGATAGATAGATAGATAGATAGATAGATAGATAGATAGATATAGATATAGATATAGATAGATAGATAGATAGATAGATTAGATAGATAGATAGATTAGATAGATAGATAGATAGATAGATAGATAGATAGATAGATAGATAGATAGATAGATAGATAAGATAGATAGATAGATGATTAGACAGATAGATAGATAGATAGATAGATAGATGAGATATCGACTAATGTCAGAAAAAAGGAGCTTCTGATTTCGTCAACCAAGGAAGTCTGTGGGAAAAGTATTAACCCGATGCCCAGCTAAGCCGTGATGTTTGCACGGAAGGGACTGATACAGGCGATACCAAAGCTCCCTAGTACCAGGCGGGGCCAGGGCTCGTTCCATAAGCGCCCCTTGCAGAACGAGCTCCCACCTCCATTACAGAGGACCCAGTAAGCAGATGGAGTTTCGAGACTGTTCGACAGTCTAGTATAAACCGACAGAGCACTGTGGGTTTTATTCCGGGCTCAACAAGCGAGAAAGGGCACCCTGAGGGAACAGGATTGTGCTTCCCGTCGCTATTTCGGCATGTGACTTATAGGCGTATGGCTAGGCACACATAAGGCACCCCACCACGGGCCCAGCACACCCACACCATCCCCTAATTCTCTGTCTGTCGACAGATGGCACCCATTTCAAAAAACCAAGCCCAAGGGAGGGTCAGTGACACCTCAAGTGGCCTTGGTTCACTCCGTGGAGTAAGTGATGAGATCAACTGATGAGATATCGACTAATGTCAGAAAAAAGGAGCTTCTGATTTCGTCAACCAAGGAAAGATGGATAGATAGATAGATAGATAGATAGATAGATAGATAGATATATGTTGGTAGGTCTGTCTGTCTGTTTGTCTGAGGTATCGAAGCCAGGAAGCATCCAAGCGGGTAGATATGTAGGTAGGTCGGTCTGTCTGTTGTTTGTATGTCTGTCTATGTGATGCAGAGGGCCCGGAAGGATGACGGGGCAATCGAAGCCAGCAAGCAGCCACTCACTAGGTAAGTAAGTAAGTATTTATGTATGTATGTATGTATGTATGTATTTATTTATTTATTTATTTATTTATGTATATAAGTATGTATGTATGAGTCGCAGAGGGCGCGGAAAGACGCCGCGGCATCCAAGCCAGAGACATCCAGTCACTAAACAGGTAGATTTGTCTGTCCGTCTGTCTGTCTGTATATGAGGCGGCATCGAAGCCAGGGACTTTGCAAGGTAGGCAGGTATGTATGTATGTATGTATGTATCCCCCCCCCCCCCCACCTTTCTTTCTGTTTTATACGCAAACACTTCTATGTATCTATCTATCTATCTATGTCACGTACGCGGGCGGGTCCGCCTCGTCAGCTGTCTGTCTGTCTGTCTATCTATCTATCTGTCTATCTGTATGTATGCATGTGTGTAACGTACGCTGGCGGGCCGGTCTCGTCAGCTGTCGCGCCGTAGCCTAGCACGTGGTTCATGTCGGATTGTAGATTGTGCCACGGGGAGGAGTTGGCTCCGGCTTCGGTTTCGGTCGTTTGGCTGTCGCACGACAAGATTAGCCCGGCCGCGGCACAGGGCGAGGTAGCGGCCTAGGTACATAGATAGATAGATAGGTAGATAGATAGATAGATAGATAGATAGATAGATAGATAGATAGATAGATAGATCCCGGCCGCGGCGCACTGGCAGGCCTGAGATAGGTAGGTAGGTAGGGGTAGGTAGATAGGTAGATAGGTAGGTAGATAGGTAGATAGGTAGGTAGATAGGTAGATAGGTAGATAGACAGCACGACAAGATTAGCCCGGGGGCGGCACAGGGGGAGGTGACTGCGTGAGGGAACGTAGCTAGAAGGGTAGGTAGGTAGGTAGGTAGGTAGGTAGGTAGGTAGGTAGGTAGGTAGGTAGGTAGGTAGGTAGAGAAATAGGTTGGTAGATGACTAGCTAGGTGTGGCTGTGGCACGACAAGATGATTCCCGCCGCGGCACAGGGGAGAGAGAGGAAACTGGAGGATAGGTAGACGGCAGAGGT
>WBZZ01002093.1:140000-155000 GCA_019918135.1 Paulinella micropora
AAAGAAATGAAGATGAAGAAGAAGAAGAAGAAAAAGAAGAAGAAGAAGAAGAAGAAGAAGAAGTAGAAGAGCAGCCAACAACAACAACAACATCAACAAGGACGAGGATGAGGAGGAGAGTGGTGAAGTGGTGAATAGAGGATGAGGACAGTAGATATGCAGGAGAAGGAGGATGAGTAGTCCCTCCGATTAATTTATTGTTCATGAGAGCAAGGTTAGTACTAAGGTTTTGTGGTGTTCCCATAAGGATGCAAAATCTTTGTAAATTGAATAGGGATAGGCGGAAGAGGACGACGGCAACAACATTAGTCTGTTTTGTCGTTTTTGCTTTGATTCCTTGGTCATTTGCTTTTGAATGTAGCAACAATCGCAGCTGAAACGCGGAGATTAAAGAATAAGAGACAAAACCAGAGAAAGTTTGCAAAATTTTGCTTTCGACGGACTTGAGTTTCTTTTTCTATGTTGCTTGAAGACTACTTGAGCACAAAAAAGAGTAGCTCAAAGGTATTGAGAGAGGCAAGCCAAAGAGAAATGTGGGAGTGGAGTTGAGAGAAAGGATAGATGAACAGAGTCACGCTTCCTTCTCCCAACGAACGCACAGCAAATTTAGAGGGAATGTGTTGGACTGGACGGTCCACACCTTGATACGCATTTTTTCACTTGTGAGTTCCACGAACCACAGGAAACCAAGATGACAACAGGAAACCAATATGTGATCTGAAGGATATTCGTCTTCCTTTACTCGCACTCTCACGCTTGCAGGATCTCAGTCTTACTCTTGCATACTCACACAACAAAAAGTCTGTCTTTTGCCCAAAGCTAGAGCTCTCACATGCTGTCTCAAGGTTCTCAAAATTGACTGTGGTTCACTGTGGCCTAAATAGAAAGCGGAGCATTTCTTAGTCAATAAAACGATGCAACAGGATTCTCAAGTGCGGTTATGTTGTAGCAGCATAGAAATACGTATTTGTATTTAGTATTTAGCTTCCAACAAAGAAAGAAACTATTCTTTGTGAAATATGCGTATCTTGCACATGAAAACATCGTGAATGACAGATTTCATCATATAACATTGCGTGGTATCATGTTCACTATATTCCTTTATAATATTTGTGATACGATATGATATGATATGATGTGCTTCATGTGATCACGGTATGATTACTACAACAATATCATTACATTATTGGAGCGTTTTGAGTCATATTATATTTGCCTCTGCCAGCTCCTGTCGGCGGCCGTAGGCACTGCCCTTCACTGCCATGCCGGCACGCAGGAGTGTAGTCTGTGTCGAGACGGGAGAAGTTTACCCGTCGCTGACGGCGGTCTGCCCTCGCTCTTTTTTCTCGCAGTCTGACCCCCCCCCCCTCCCCCCCCCCTTACTTACTTACTTACTTACCACAGGCGGCGTCGTCGGTCAAAATGCCTCCCGCCGCCATCTTCCAAGCCATCAGGTGTGTATGAATGTTCGTACGAATTTGCGTATGTATGCATGCATGACGTATATATATATATATGTATATATATATATATATATACATATATATATATATATATATATATATATATATATATATACGTATATATATATAATATATATATAATATACATACACATATATATGTACATATATAATATATATACATATATATATGTGTGTATATATATATATATATTTATATATATTAAGCGTTGCATACACAATCCCCAGGAAAAATTACATTAATACATTATCAGGCACCCCTGCAAATGCGCGGGCTTCAACTGGGAGTATGCTGTGCCGGAATCCCCCGCCGAAGAAATGCTGCAAGCCTAGTCAAGGGTAACCTTAATTTAGCCACCTCACGCCAACCCACCTTCATCGACTACTACTACTACTACTACTACTACTACTACTACTACTACTACTACTACTACTACTACTACTACTACTACTACTACTACTGCTACTACTACTACTACTACTACTGCTACTTCTACTACTACTACTACTACTACTACTACTACTACTCCTACTCCTACTCCTACTCCTACGCCTACTCCTACTGCTGCTACTACTACTACTGCTACTACTACTACTACTACTACTACTACTACTACTACTACTACTAACTACTACTACTACTACTACTACTACTACTACTACTACTACTACGACCGACTACTACTACTACTTACTACTACCAACTACCTACTACCTACTACTACTACTACTACTGCTACTACTACTACTACTACTACTACTACTACTACTACTCTTCTGTAACATGCCCTTTACCAGCGAAGTCACTAAGATTGTATGCCATTTAATGTCATTCGCCGTTGGGTTTGCAGGGCAGCGTGTGAGCCGTGAGGATATCTAACACAGATGCCATTTGAGTGAAGGATTCTTTGCACTGGACCGCTTTGTCAAATCAGAAGCTTGCGGGCGGCGTCCTATGGAGTATTGGTATTCGTCACCGTGAGACGCCGAAATGTTTCACACTTCAAAACTTGAGTTACTGTCTAGAACTTGAGGTCATATGGTATTAATATCAGATGACAGTGATAATATCATACAGGGCAACGACGTCGATTACCGGTTTAGATTATCTGATTGCTACCCAATACTGTAAATAGCAAGGGAGGTCATCCTTGAGCGCCCTTGCGTTGATTTAAAATGTACGAATATTCACTGAAATGCAGCTTAATTTTCCAAACCGTGACAGTCTGTTCAGTTTGAAGTGACTTCTCGTCAAACCGTAAATCAGTGGCTGCCACGGTGGCAATAAATTAACTGAGCTTTTAAAGTTGCAACGGTTACAATAAGGTGACCTGGTCATACGGGGCAGACAACGAATACTATTAATACTACTGAGTTCGACTCAACTCAAGTCGGCCGGGGGTCCTTTACTGTTTACTACGTGACTTACCGCAGAGGCTCTAACGGGACTACTACTGAGCAACCGGTCCTCTCAAAATTATAACTGTTATTAATATTCAGAATATTTATTACTGTTGATTATTTGTTTTCAAGTTTAATTTTATTATTATTATTACCATTAGATTATTATTATTATTTGTGAGTTTGGATACAACCCCAAGGGATAAATATACAACGAACTCTTATTAAAAATCTCCGCCTCAGTATGGCTGCCTCCATAAAGTCCTGACTCCAGCCTCGGAGCAGGTGAAATACCAGTAAATAGCCGCAGTGAGAGGTCACTTCGTTTATTTACGTAGACTCAAGTTTCTACTTGTTTGCGGCAGACTTTGGTTGCAAAGTACGAACACGATGAACGTACTGAGATTTGTGAGTTATTAATACTAGCTAAGCTAGGGCCGCTTTGCAAAAACTACTGTAACTTGAAGTACTTGAAGGAGGGCTTCAAGTCCGAGTCCAAACTTGTAGTTCAAGTGTCCAGGAATTGCTTCGTCACCGGGGAACTTCAAAAGGTTCCCACGGTTGTGACTGTGGGCTTATCAAGTTGGCTCATCAAGTTTTTCCGGACTTCTGTTCAAGTTTTCCTTGTCCACAAATTTACCGTACATGTGTGTTCACGGGAAATCAGGGGAAAAGGTAATAGATTGGGGGAAAAAAGGCCATGGTTAATCTTTTGTAAAAAAAAAATTTGAATTAATCGTTTGAAGTCATTTCTGAACGAAATCGAAAACTAGTTAGTGAAGTCGAAACGTCGTGCAGAGGAGAATCTAACTGGCCGGTCAAAAACAGTAAAATGTCAACGGTAGTGGTTTTGACCGGTCGTTAAAGTGCTCAGTCTGATAGCTTCCCCCCCCCCCCCCCGCCCCGGACCTAACGGTTGAGTAGAGTTGCGTACAGAATGAGTGACTAACGATACGTCAGTGAGCTGTCTCAGAAAAAGGAAAAGGAGAAAAGAGAAAGACGAGTCTCTTTAAACCTAAGAAGAAGATGAAAAAGAAGTGCGTCGATGTGTAACGCATTGTAGACGGAGATCAGCCAGGGCCGGATATCGGGATGCGGAAGCGGGACTGAGACAATTGAGGCGCAATAGCGATGCGTTGATATCGGGGAGCTGACGTCGAGCCGTAAGAAGCAAGGTGGCCATGTATCGCACAGCCGAGATGAACCAAATTTAATGCACCAATTATGCCATGCCGATATAGTCACTGAGGTGTTCAGGTTCGATGAGAATGATCGTTGACCTGCAGGCATAAGAGGCGATCAAGGACTTACTACTGGCAGGGGTACTCTGGTCGTGGCGTAGCTTGACTAGGGACGATGGCGGGCCAAGTGGGAAAAGCGCTGGGCTGTGGCGGGTGAAGCAGGTACGATGAGTAAAACCCACTTGAGAGTGTTGAGGTGGCTATTCCTTCTATGTTGCCTGCTTACCTTTCTGGAAGATGTGCAGTGGGAAGGATTCGCCGGTGATGAGGGGGTCTCGAAGACGTTTAAGAACGTTGGCGGGGAGTCGGCCTTTGTCTTTGTTGGTCTTGTGGGAGCGCCACTCGATGTGGCGATGAACGACTTGATCGTTGGTGGTGTCGAAGAGGAGGGGCTTCCAGGTAGCTAAGGGTTTACCCCAGCGCTGGATAGTAGATTGGTCCTCAGTGTCTTCGTAGATGGGACGGAAGAGAGGGTTCTTGTCCGAGGTCGTACCAAGCTGGTGAACTACGAGGTCGTTTTACTCGTTCTCTGGATCCTCATCCAAAACGATGCCAAGTTTAACCTGATCGCGGTCGATGAATGCAACGACTTCGCCGATGGTGTAGTTGAGTCGTCATCGTAATCGTCTACTGCGACCGTGTTGAGCGGGGCGACGCCATCAGTGGGTGCAGTATACGGGGCGAGGTGTGAGCGGTCGATGCGTTTCATACCTTGTTGGTCTTGAGGTGGCGCAGCTTGAAGCAGTTGGAGCTGACCTGCGCAACGATGGTGTAGGGGCCGTCGAACTGGAGAACGGAAGAGGCCGGAATGCCTTGTTTGGAGGGCTTGGGGCGGTAGACGGAGGCTGTATCGCCTACTTTCCATTCCTTGACAGCCTTGCGGCGGCCTTTGTTCTTTTGGGCGACGGACCGGGCGCGGGTAACGGTGGTGTACGCGCTGACGTAGGCTGTGACAGCGGTGCGGGCGCTGTTCAGCAGGCCGATCTGTTCGGCACAATGTAGGGACAGTGTAGGTGAGGCGTCGAGCGCGGCGCTGGAGGCGGCGGCGCGGGCATTGATAATCTCTGGCGAATCGAAAAAGTCCAACGTGCAGCGGGGCTTGCGGGCGAGCATTCCTTCAAAGGCGGTAGTGCCGGTCGCTGTAGATACATGGGTGTTCTGAGCGAAGGAGAGAGAAGGGATGATGCTGGGCCAATTGGTCTTTTCTGCCTTGGAGAGAGATTGGACGGCCGTGCCGATAGCCTTGTGGCGGCATTCGACGTAGCCGAGTTGATGACGCGAGTAGGTCACGGTGGTAAGCCATTCGAGGCCGGCTACGCTGCAAAATCGTTTGGCTAACGTTCCAACGAAAGAACTATGGTAATCGGAGAAGATGGACTCCGGAAAACCAAAGATGTAGCCCCACCGGTTGAGGATGAGTTCCACCGTTTCTTCCGCGGATATTGAGATGCACGGGATAAATTGGAGGAATCCCGAGAAAAGATCGACGATGGTCAGTATGTACTGAGAGGCGACGCCGGGGATGCCGATGTGAACATGGTCGAGACCGATGCCCTGTCCTTGATGTGTCCACGTGAGCGAGGAGTAGCGGCCGTGGTTAAGGGTCAGGCGGGCGTGGACCAGTTGGCAAAAGTGGCAGTCGCGGAGGGCGGCGAGGACGTCAAGGTGCATGATATCCGTACCGTCGGTGCGGAACCAGACGTAGCGCTCCTTAATGAGAGGGACGAGCGTCGGCGCTCCTTAATGAGAGGGAAGAGCGAACATATCGCGGGCAACCATCGGGGAGCGTATCGGAGGGAATGACGATGGCCAAGTCCCATGGGACTTGAATGCTACGCAGAGTGGGGCCGCCGCGGAGGATCCGACAAGAGAGGGACTTGAGACGGGTATCCAGGGCCGCGTGCGTACCTTCAACTGCCAACCAGAGGGTAGAGCCTGCTCGGGGTGCCGGAATGGTGGATAAGAGCTGGAGAGTCGCCTCGGCTTCGCCAATCAGAGTAGGCTGGCCGGGGGCGATGCAGGGGACACGTGACAGACCGTCGGGGAGTTGGTTTTGTTTACCGGGGAGATATTCGACTTTGAATCGAATCGTCTGAAGGTTCTCCAAAACCCATGGCCAGTTGATAACCATGGGGCTGCGAGCGTGCCATAGCCATAAAAGGGGCCGGTGGTCGGTGACGATGGTGAGTTCATGATTGCTGGCATCGATATAATAGCGGTATTGTTGAATACCATAAATGACGCCATAGGCTTCACGAACGTAGGTCGCCCATCGTGTCTGTGTGTCGGTGAGCTTCTGGGAGAAGTACTGAATAACCGGAGCGTTGCGCTCTGGGCTATTGTGAAGAGCGCCGCCAATGCCGATCGGGCTTGCATCCGTCCGAGGTAGAGTCGTTGTGACGGCTCATACTTCACCAGAATGGGGAGCGTAGTGAGGACACGGCGGAGCTTCCTCATGCATTTCCGCTCATCTCGGGTCAGGTAAGGGGCGCGGGATGGCCGAGCGTGAGTGGACTTGAGAAGATGGTCAGGGGTGCCACTAACCGGGAATAGTCAGGAATATGGGCCTGGATGAAATTGGTCATACCTAGGACTGAACGAACTTCAGAAACGTTGGATGGATCGGCCAACTTGAGGATGGCGTCGACCTCGGAAGTATCCGCGGCGATACCTTTCTTGCTGCAGCGCTTGCCCAACATGTTGAGTTCGCGGTAACCTAAGCGTAGTTTCCGGGCTGAGCCATGAAGGCCGGAGTCTCGCATAGTTTGCAAGATGCATCTCAGCTCGCGAAGATGGGTATCGAAGTCGTTGGAGCCGTCTGTGACGTTGTCGAGGTAGGCCGAGGCGGATCTGTTCCAAAAGTCAAAGTGGTTGAAGGACTTGTCCATAGCGCGTTGGAAGTCTCCCGGGGCGCGGTGAACACCTTGAGGCATAAACTTTGGAACTAGGAGTCCTAGGGGTGTCCAAACAGCGAGAATGTCGCGGCTGCTGTCATCTGGATTGAGTCGCAGATGCGTGAAGCCGTCGACCTTGTCGATAGAACTAAGATACTATAGCTAGTGCCAACCCGCGAAGCGTTCGCGGTATTGATCCGGGTTGGGTAATCCTGGCACATGCAGGTGGAGGTTGTCGTTGGCTGAGCGGTAGTTGTAGATGTTGCGTATGTCGCGGATGACCTCCTTAGCTAAGTCTTCAAACTTTCCTGGAGGCCAGGCTCGACTAGCCCAGGCACTGTTAGCAGAGGCCATGGACCAGAGGCCGGCTGTAAGAACGTCCATCGCCCAACCTTTGAGGTACTGATGTACCGCTGGAGTCCAATTCGGACATTGGACCGCGATTAGTTTGGCTTCTGGTTTGAGGATCAGCGACACAACAGTGTGGTTGAAGACACCTGCTTTGTCTTGAAAGACATCGTCGAATTCTCCGAGGAGGGCCCATAGGAGTCGTTGTTGTTCTGCAGTGAGGTCGCAGTTGACGACTTCAGATGCGTATTTGGGCGCAGGCGGCGCGGTGAGTTTGGCGGCCTGTTTGTCTAAAAAGTTGTGGCAGAGCCTCTCAGAGATGAGAGGCCACGGGGTGGGCTGTGTTCCACTGACCGTAGTTGCCGTACGGTAAAGCATGCGCAGGTCCGGGAATGTTGCAGCGAGTTCCGCCATGGCGGGGTCGAAGTATGGGGGATCTTCCACCGCGAAAACTGTGACTTCTCGGTGGGGACGGGCCATGGTGGAAGGATGAGGCGGTAGTATACGTAATAGGGCGGTGTCTAGAGAGGGGTCCAGACTTGGTGGTCACGCCCGACCCTTTTTGGTATTCAATCATTGTTGTTGTCCGGTTACCGTACTACCAGGCCGAGCATACATGTAAAAGTGGCAGCGCTGCATTGGAGCTGCGAAACGATGCTGTGGGCGCGGAGGTGGCTTGCAACGTGGGTTGTGGGCGGGCTGAAAGGCTGTCGGGCCAGAGTTGGCGGGGCGGCCTCGTTGGTTGGTCCGATATACCCGGTTGGATCGGTGCTTGCCATCGCCGGCCGGCGGATTTTGAGCCCGCTTGGCGCGTAAAACATGTTTGCGATTCTTCTTGTAGCGGGGGCGGCCACCAAGACTACTGTTGAAAGCTGGTCGGACTGGTTTCGGCTTGGGCTTGTGTGCCCCGGTAGCGCCAGTAGTGTCGATGTGAAGGCAATCGCCGTAGCCGCATTTACACCACGGTTGATGAGTCCTGTTGAGGTGAAGCGCTTGCCATGCGAAGATGCCGTCTGGGACATTGTAGGCGAACCGATTGCAGTCAAGCAGGCATGGTATCTATTGATGAAGTCCGGATTGACCTCCATCATTTTTCACTTCGGCCTGGCGCATGGACGAAGCACGGCACAACTTTTAATTTGTGTTCGGCCCTCGTCGGCCGCCACGTGGAGCCCACCGGCGACGTGGATTATTTCTTCACCGGTATGTCCTATCATGAGCTTCAACGCCCATGGATACAAGATATCATCGCATCTTGGACTCATTGTCGGCAACGCCCCGGAAGATACTCCTTGGGTCACTATCCTGGATGTACTCTCTGAAGGTGAATTGTTATTTCCCTGGAGTTGTCTGGAGAACCCGACGTCAGGCCAATACACCATGACCCCTGGATTCGGTGGCCCAGCATACCAACTCTACGTGTTCAAACTCCCGACACCGGAGCGCTGCTTCGCTCTACAGCAGTACTTCCACCGACTCCCTTGCATCGATCCTATATGGCTGAGATCACTGCAACGGACTCCTTCTACGATATCCATGATATCCCGGTACGTGAGCGCAGCTACGAATGCACTGTTGACCTCCCTCGGAGCTACTTCAACCTAAGTTCCCTGGCCATTTACTACATTAGTCCGACCGATGGCATGTTCGTCGACTCCATCATTCGAGGCCATTGGATGGGACTAGTCATGAAGGTAAAGGTCACCACAGGCACGTGCAATCTAGGAGGCACGAGGAAGCAGACATCAACCTCTCCAACTATATTCGGGAGGCCCACAACTGGTCTGACCCCACAACGCAGAGGCCAACAACAGGAAGTGGCCCACTATGTTTCAATGGGTTCGATACGATAACGTGCACTGGATCATAGCTCAGATCGCCATCTTTCTTATCGCCAGTCAAACCGGCCTTCGCCACAGTCGCGAGATCCACGTAGTCCACCATCCCGCTGACACTACTCCCTGCGAAGTCGACATCGCCAACCCGTACTCGCGAGAGAAACGTTTGCGAGGCCACCCTATCGGCGTTCCATGCACTCGCCTGCGCGAAGACAACTGGCCTAATCCCCACATCCGGATATGGAGCGTGGGAGAAAATCTCGCGGCGCTGCCGGACGACGAACACACTCCCGCGGGACACTGACTCAACCTGAAGTCACCCGACACTACGGAACGCCTCCGCTATTTTTACTGCGAAATGAAGATGTCTGCGACGGACCTCAAGTATGAGACCCTCCTGAATCTTCCCCTTGCAGTCAGAACGCTGAGCCCGTGGGAAACACGCGGACACTACCGCGTCGGATATCCATTCGGGTACATCCACCCAGGATTCGATGTGTGCCTGATCACTGCCGGACAGCCCGGAGCACTAGGATCCAGCACGCGCCCGATCGACGTCGAGACGGACCTGGACGACGTACAGTTCGAGGCAGATCCCGGTTTCGGCGCCAGCTCCAGCAGTTCGAGCGCCAGTTCCAGCAGTTCGAGCTCGAGCTCGGGCCCGGCGCCCACCAGCACTTCGGGGGGACCAGCTCCCGCTTCGACACCCGTTATTCAGATACTACTGCAAGCACATTGCCTGCATCTACTCCACCTAGAGTCCCAAAGACAGCCTGTAACACCAGACAGCCGACTCCGCACCCGAGACGAGACGGCGATGACGACGACGAGACAAACCGAACTCGCCCGGCCCGATAGGTAGCTAGCCACCTACGGCCACATCATCGTCATCATCGTCTTCCTCAACTGCGGTGACATCGCCGTCGACCCACTCCATGCACCTACGGTCTCGACAAAGATAACAAGCGGAATGGCCTCCTCTTGAACCGGCCCCACAGCCTATCTACCCAGGTATGTTCCGCCTAAAGCTTGCTGCCATCAAGCCCGACCTACGTACGGACATGCGTCTCAAGATTTTGAAACAGCTCAATCATCTTGCGCACATGGAATGGATCTGCTGCGTCTCCTCCGGCGGACTCAACGCCGCTACAGCCTATCTTACGGACAAGCTTGACCCGGATTGGCAACGCCACCTTGGGTACAAGATGGCCCATTGGATCGACATCGGACAACGTACGGGTATGCCTCTTCTCCAATACGAACCAGACTTCGACGCTGGTACCCGACAAGATCTCCCCGATGGCCTCTTCGCCTTCCGGGCCTCACGCAAAGCATGCCTCATACCCCACTTACCATGGTGTATTTGCACAGCAAAACACTGCGCAGGTAGTAAGCCCTCTGACCGGCCTACACGACCAGCATTTCAGCTCTCCGCTATCAACCCTAGCCTTCGCACTTTGGTACGACAGGAAATCCTGCAGAAGCTCAACTATTTCAGCAACTGCGGCCTCATCATCCCTTACTCTCTGGACCGCGCCTTCTTCAACGCATCAGGAGCCATCAACGGTGTGGCAAGCGTCGAAGACAAAGAGCGCGTCTGGCAGATCCTCGCTGAACTAGTTTACAAGGGGAAATATAGTGTGGATCCTGTTAGGTATTCAGAATTCGTACATCATGGTGGAGCCTTTCGGTTTGTTGAGAATTCCTTGCACGCTGTATTTATTTATTTATTTATTTATTTATTTATTTATTTATTTATTTATTTATTTATTTATTTATTTATTTATTTATTTATTTATTTATTTATTTATTTATTTATTTATTTATTTATTTATTTATTTATTTATTTATTTATTTATTTATTTATTTATTTATTTATTTATTTATTTATTTATTTATTTATTTATTTATTTATTTATTTATTTATTTATTTAATTCATTTATTCATTTATCATTTATTCATTTATTCATTTATTCATTTATTCATTTATTCATTTATTCATTTATTCATTTATTCATTTATTCATTTATTCATTTATTCATTTATTCATTTATTCATTTATTCATTTATTCATTTATTCATTTATTCATTTATTCATTTATTCATTTATTCATTTATTCATTTATTCATTTATTCATTTATTCATTTATTCATTTATTCATTTATTCATTTATTCATTTATTCATTTATTCATTTATTCATTTATTCATTTATTCATTTATTCATTTATTCATTTATTCATTTATTCATTTATTCATTTATTCATTTATTCATTTATTCATTTATTCATTTATTCATTTATTCATTTATTCATTTATTCATTTATTCATTTATTCATTTATTCATTTATTCATTTATTCATTTATTCATTTATTCATTTATTCATTTATTCATTTATTCATTTATTCATTTATTCATTTATTCATTTATTCATTTATTCATTTATTCATTTATTCATTTATTATTTATTTATTTATTTATTTATTTATTTATTTATTCGTGTATTTATTTATGTATTTATTCATGTATTGATTCATTTATTCATTTATTTGTTTATTTATTATTTGCAGGGCAATTTTGTTGATTTGCGGTTTTTGGGCGTCCATCCGGATTACCGTGGCACAAGATATATATATATATATATATATATATATATATGTATATGTATGAATGAATGTATGTATGTATGTAAGTATTTATGCACACACGCATGTATGTATGTATGTATGTAATGTAATGTAATGTGATGTAATGTAATGTGATGTAATGTAATGTAATGCAGTGTAGTGTAGTGTAGTGTGATGTAATGTAAGGTAATGTAATGTAATGCAATGTAATGTAATGTATGTATGTATAATAATATTATATATATATATATATGTGTGTGTGTGTGTGTGTGTGTACATATATACATAGACAATGAATACATGAGTCCTATATCCATCGATCCATGCATACATATATACATACATGCATATATACGTACGTATTTACGTACGTACGTGCGTGCATGCATACATCATACATACGTATATACGTGCATACATACACCGTGTTATCAACGTACATACATACATATACACTTACATACAAAGTATTTAGAGAGTACAAAAACATACATGCATGCATACATACATACATACATACACATACATACATACACACGTACATACATACATACATACATACATAGATGCTGCTTACATACATGCTTACATACATGCATACATACGTACATACATACAAAACAACGAAGGCTGCGCTAACGCTCTGCAAGGCAGCAGGCTTCAAGTACGCTACGGTCGAGGGTACCAGCCATTTCACCAATCAGGCTTGTCAATGGAATAAGCTGGAGCCCGTAGTCAGCATCGAGGCTGAAGACTTCTTGTGGCAAGGCAAACACTTGAACGGTACATCAACATGAAGGCCCCACATGGCACATGGACCTTTTGGCTGCAGGATTTGAGCAAGATTTGAATGGGCTGTCAGGCCTACTGCCGGTATGCCGCACAGCTCAAATTTGCCTCACAGCCAACTATAGCCCTTGCCCTAAGCAAAGCCCTTCAATTGTCTATAGCCCATCTCAAGCGCGGCATTAACCCGGCCAGCGAGCACGGTCACTCGTGGTCCGGTAAGTTGAAACCCCTGCCAAGTTATTAAATAACTATTTCCGAAAATTAGTTTGAAAGGACTCGGCACTGAGTCAATTATGTGCAATTTGAACGGTATTAATACTGTATTTTCTCTGCCACCGTAGCCATCGTACCTCCGGCAATTGAGGTGACGGTACCCCCCCCCCCCCCAAAAAAAAGGGGGGGGGAGGGCATGAGCCTAGTAGGCAATTTTCAACTCAGATCAAGTTTGATTTTCAGTGAAGGCTTCTGAGAACTTTTTTCAAGTTCGAGTCTCTTCAAGTTCTCAGACGCTTATTTCAACTACCACTGTCTTTGTACTCAGGCTTACTAGTTCTCCTTCAAGTTTCCTTTCTCAGTTCATTAATAATGACGAAGTTCCCTTTTTCTTCATTTGAAGTTCTCCTCCTTTTGATGAAGTTTTCTGGCCTCTAATTTTTTTCTTCTTTTATTAATATTTCCTCCCCCCCCCTCCTTTCAATTAAATCAGTTTTTTTTTCAAACTGAAAGTTTTTTTTCAAGTTTTTTTTTCAAGAAGTTTTTTTTTCAAACTTTTGTCAACTATTAATACTATCATCCGATTGATAGTATTAATAATAGTAGTAGTAGTAGTAGTAGTGCAATACGTACTCCGGCCACTGACCGAAGCCTGGCAATGGTCACCAGTCAAAGTCATGGCCAGTGGTCACCGAAGCCAACCGCCTGTTCCGAACGGTGTGACACTGTGCTACACGACATATATAAGCACTGTTGAAATCGATTAGATGCCGCCGGATCATAAGTTCCGGACGATACAGCCGGCGCAGCCCGACACTCGTAACGACACTGAATCAGATTTTCAGTGACTGAGAAGTGATATTTAATAACCCTGCCACAGGTGGGCGCGCGATGCACTGCCGCGGTACTCGTGAAGTTGTATTGCATTAACACTATGACTGAGTAATGAACTTCATTCACTGAGTCACGTTAAACCATGGAGTCGGACGTTCGCCGGCCGGCAAGAATTGTTCTCCTGGTCAGGGAGCCTCCGGGCTGGGAGGTGGGCCCTTGACTCCGGTTCACAGTTGAGATAGTCTCAGATAGATAGAGAGATATAGATAGAGAGAGATCGAGAGAGACTCCGAGAGAGAGAGAGAGAGAGAGAGAGAGAGAGAGAGAGAGAGCCTCGAAGAGAGAGAGAGAGAGAGAGAGAGAGTAGAGAGAAACTTCGGAGAGGAGAGAGAGAGAGAGTAGAGAGAAAGAGAGGAGAGAGAGAGAGAGAGAGAGAGAGAGAGAGAGAGAGAGAGAAGAAAGAGAATTTTGTAAGTTCTCACTGAACGGTTGCTTCCTCATTTGCCCCCACCCATTATTTCTTCTATGCATGTTTCTGATTTAATTTCATGTTTGGGCGGCTTTGCAGAGGCTGTGGTTAGGTGGTGCATGAAGCTAGCTGTATGTGGCGACTGTCAGTGACAACGGGAGGTTCCGAGTCGTTTGGTCGCCACAGTGCAGAGCGCGGCCGGCTGCGACGCAGTCGTGTGTGCGTGTGTGTGTGTGTGTGTGTGTGTGTGTGTGTGTGTGTGGACGTGCGGCGCAACTCCTGGATAATTGGATGAAATATGATATGATATGATATGATATGATTGATATGACATGATGTGATATGATATGATATGATATGATATGATGATGATACGACATGATATGACATGATATGATATAATATGATATGATATGCTATGATATGCTATGATATGCTATGCTATGCTATGCTATGATACGATACGCTATGATATGATATGTATGATATGATATGATATGATATGATATGCTATGATATGATGCTATGCTATGATATGATATGATATGATATGATATGATATGATATGATATGATATGATATCACATATAATATCACCTCTGATATGACATATGATATGACATATGATATGACCTCTGATATGACATATGATATAATATGATATGACTATGAATGATAAATATGAATAATGATATGATATGACGAATGATATGAACCAAACTCAGCATTATAGACAACATTCCAGTGGCATCCCATATCTCAAGAGTGGATGGAAAAATAAGATCAAAGATGGTAAACTTCCCCACTTGACTGTTTGACTGTCGTTAGAAATCTTTAGGTTGTGGCTTGCTTGGCAGCGGCG
>WBZZ01002093.1:165000-185382 GCA_019918135.1 Paulinella micropora
CACATGCTTATCCTGGAAAATCCTAAGCAAGACAGCGACCCCAATGTGGCTAGCCTGTTACCGTTGTCGTCGCTGCGGTCTCAGGACGTCGCTGCTGTCCAGAAATATCGATCTAGACCAAAAAACGTCAAGTTAAGTGAGTCTAACTTCCAGTTGTCGCAATCTGCACCCTGTGTGTTGCAGTCTGATAACTCAAGAGACAAGAATCTCATCGCGTGCAGTTGCTGAAGAGTCTTAACATTTCTAGCTCGATCCGCTGTGATGATAGCCCGCAGTTGTCCTCGAAGTCCAAGAGTGAGAGCAAAAAGCATTCGAAGTGGCAGTCTGATCTGAGGGCTGATGTCTGTGTTCATGATCAGGCATAGGATAGTCCAGACTTAAGTCGTAGCCCACAGTTGTCGTCTGGCTCCTCCAGTGAGAGGAAAAAGCCTTCCAAGTCGAGGCAGTCTGATCTGCGGTCGGATATTCGCATTCAGAGATTAGAGAGCCTAGACTTGTCGCAGCGATCTACTAGCGGCAACGTGGCTCTGCACATTCAAGATAGCCCACAGTTGTCTGAGACGTCGCCGAGCTCTAAGCGCTTCACTTTGCCGATGGAATCGGGGAGACATGTACAGTCCCAAAGCCCGAAGTTGCTGCGGTGGTCTGCGCTCCGGACATCGTTCAGTCCACAGCTATTGCCGCAGTCTATCCAGACTCGGACGAAAAGTCCACAGTTGCGCATGCCACGGTCTGTTCAGACTGAGACGAAAAGTCCACAGTCACATGTTCAGCGGGCTGAGGTCCGCATCAAGATACAAGACCCTAGCCCTGACCACGTCTTAAGGCGGTGCCCCAGCTAAGTACTTGGCAAAGAAACTCGTGCGGTTGGCAAGACCGAACGGTCCACAGAGGCAGGTGCCTTGTGCTTGCCGGGGCAGAGACTAGAAGGCCGGTTGGGGCAGTCTCATTCCAGCGTCTTGATGGACGAGGTCAACTGCGGCTTTTTGCTTGCTCTTATGCCTGATCTCATGATATCGCCGAGCTTTGGGCATGCGCAGTCTCTGCCAACTCTGAGCACATAGGCGGAGCTGGACGAGGGGCAAAGCAGCAACTGGTCCATGCAAACGCAGACAAGACAAACTGTACCCTGGAGGAGCTCGCGCAGAAGATCAAGGCGCAGCTCATGGCCGCCGCCGCTGCCAAGCAAGCCACAACCTAAAGATTTCTAACGACAGTCAAACAGTCAAGTGGGGAAGTTTACCATCTTTGATCTTATTTTTCCATCCACTCTTGAGATATGGGATGCCACTGGAATGTTGTCTATAATGCTGAGTTTGGTTCATATCATTCGTCATATCATATCATTATGTCATATTTTATCATGTCATATGTCATATCATATGTCATATCATATGTCATATCAGAGGTCATATCATATGTCATATCATATGTCATATCAGAGGTGATATCATATGTGATATCATATCATATCATATCATATCATATCATATCATATCATATCTCATATCATATCTCATATCTTATCATATCATATCATATCATATCATATCATATCATATCATATCATATCGTATCGTATCATAGCATAGCATAGCATAGCATATCATAGCATATCATAGCATATCATATCATATTATATCATATCATGTCATATCATGTCGTATCATATCATATCATATCATATCATATCATATCACATCATGTCACATCACATCATATCATATCATATCATATCATATTTCATCCAATTATCCAGGAGTTGCGCCGCACGTCCACACACACACACACACCCACACACACACACACGCACACACGACTGCGTCGCAGCCGGCCGCGCTCTGCACTGTGGCGACCAAACGACTCGGAACCTCCCGTTGTCACTGACAGTCGCCACATACAGCTAGCTTCATGCACCACCTACCCACAGCCTCTGCAAATCCGCCCAACATGAAATTAAATTAGAATCATGCATAGAAGAAATAATGGGTGGGGGCAAATGAGGAAGCCAACGTTCAGTGAGAACTTACAAATTTCTCTCTCTCTCTCTCTCTCTCTCTCTCTCTCTCTCTCTCTCTCTCTCTCCTCTCTCCTCTCTTTCTCTCTACTCTCTCTCTCTCTCCTCTCCGAAGTTTCTCTCTACTCTCTCTCTCTCTCTCTCTCTCTCTTCGAGGCTCTCTCTCTCTCTCTCTCTCTCTCTCTCTCTCTCTCTCTCTCGGGAGTCTCTCTCGATCTCTCTCTATCTATATCTCTCTATCTATCTGAGACTATCTCAACTGTGAACCGGAGTCAAGGGCCCACCTCCCAGCCCCGGAGGCTCCCTGACCAGGAGAACAATTCTTGCCGGCCGGCGAACGTCCGACTCCTTGGTTTAACGTGACTCAGTGAATGAACTTCATTACTCAGTCACAGTGTTAATGCAATACAACTTCACGAATACCCCGGCAGTGCATCGCGCGCCCACCTGTGCCAGGGTTATTAAATATCACTTCTCAGTCACTGAGACTCTGATTCAGTGTCGTTACGAGTGTCGGGCTGTGCCCGCTGTATCGTCCGGAACTTATGATCCGGCGGCATCTAATCGATTTCAACAGTGCTTATATATGTCGTGTAGCACAGTGTCACACCGTTCGGAACAGGCGGTTGGCTTCGGTGACCACTGGCCATGACTTTGACTGGTGACCATTGCCAGGCTTCGGTCAGTGGCCGGAGTACGTATTGCACTACTACTACTACTACTACTATTATTAATACTATCAATCGGATGATAGTATTAATAGTTGACAAAAGTTTGAAAAAAAAAACTTCTTGAAAAAAAAACTTGAAAAAAAACTTTCAGTTTGAAAAAAAAAACTGATTTAATTGAAAGGAGGGGGGGGGAGGAAATATTAATAAAAGAAGAAAAAAATTAGAGGCCAGAAAACTTCATCAAAAGGAGGAGAACTTCAAATGAAGAAAAAGGGAACTTCGTCATTATTAATGAACTGAGAAAGGAAACTTGAAGGAGAACTAGTAAGCCTGAGTACAAAGACAGTGGTAGTTGAAATAAGCGTCTGAGAACTTGAAGAGACTCGAACTTGAAAAAAGTTCTCAGAAGCCTTCACTGAAAATCAAACTTGATCTGAGTTGAAAATTGCCTACTAGGCTCATGCCCTCCCCCCCCCCTTTTTTTTGGGGGGGGGGGGGGTACCGTCACCTCAATTGCCGGAGGTACGATGGCTACGGTGGCAGAGAAAATACAGTATTAATACCGTTCAAATTGCACATAATTGACTCAGTGCCGAGTCCTTTCAAACTAATTTTCGGAAATAGTTATTTAATAACTTGGCAGGGGTTTCAACTTACCGGACCACGAGTGACCGTGCTCGCTGGCCGGGTTAATGCCGCGCTTGAGATGGGCTATAGACAATTGAAGGGCTTTGCTTAGGGCAAGGGCTATAGTTGGCTGTGAGGCAAATTTGAGCTGTGCGGCATACCGGCAGTAGGCCTGACAGCCCATTCAAATCTTGCTCAAATCCTGCAGCCAAAAGGTCCATGTGCCATGTGGGGCCTTCATGTTGATGTACCGTTCAAGTGTTTGCCTTGCCACAAGAAGTCTTCAGCCTCGATGCTGACTACGGGCTCCAGCTTATTCCATTGACAAGCCTGATTGGTGAAATGGCTGGTACCCTCGACCGTAGCGTACTTGAAGCCTGCTGCCTTGCAGAGCGTTAGCGCAGCCTTCGTTGTTTTGTATGTATGTACGTATGTATGCATGTATGTAAGCATGTATGTAAGCAGCATCTATGTATGTATGTATGTATGTATGTACGTGTGTATGTATGTATGTGTATGTATGTATGTATGTATGCATGCATGTATGTTTTTGTACTCTCTAAATACTTTGTATGTAAGTGTATATGTATGTATGTACGTTGATAACACGGTGTATGTATGCACGTATATACGTATGTATGATGTATGCATGCACGCACGTACGTACGTAAATACGTACGTATATATGCATGTATGTATATATGTATGCATGGATCGATGGATATAGGACTCATGTATTCATTGTCTATGTATATATGTACACACACACACACACACACACATATATATATATATATAATATTATTATACATACATACATTACATTACATTGCATTACATTACATTACCTTACATTACATCACACTACACTACACTACACTGCATTACATTACATTACATCACATTACATTACATCACATTACATTACATTACATACATACATACATACATGCGTGTGTGCATAAATACTTACATACATACATACATTCATTCATACATATACATATATATATATATATATATATATATATATATCTTGTGCCACGGTAATCCGGATGGACGCCCAAAAACCGCAAATCAACAAAATTGCCCTGCAAATAATAAATAAACAAATAAATGAATAAATGAATCAATACATGAATAAATACATAAATAAATACACGAATAAATAAATAAATAAATAAATAAATAAATAAATAATAAATGAATAAATGAATAAATGAATAAATGAATAAATGAATAAATGAAATAAATGAATAAATGAATAAATGAATAAATGAATAAATGAATAAATGAATAAATGAATAAATGAATAAATGAATAAATGAATAAATGAATAAAAAAAAAAAAAAAAAAAAAAAAAAAAAAAAAAAAAAAAAAAATAAATGAATAAATGAATAAATGAAATAAAATGAATAAATGAATAAATATGAATAAATGAATAAATGAATAAATGAATAAATGAATAAATGAATAAATGAATAAATGAATAAATGAATAAATGAATAAATGAATAAATGAATAAATGAATAAATGAATAAATGAATAAATGAATAAATGAATAAATGAATAAATGAATAAATGAATAAATGAATAAATGAATAAATGAATAAATGAATAAATGAATAAATGAATAAATGAATAATGAATAAATGAATAAATGAATAAATGAATAAATGAATAAATGAATAAATGAATAAATGAATAAATGAATAAATGAATAAATGAATAAATGAATAAATGAAATAAATGAATAAATGAATAAATGAATAAATGAATAAATGAAATAAATAATAAATAAATAAATAAATAAATAAAAAATAAATGATAAATAATAAATAAATAAATAAAATAAATAAATAAATAAATAAATAAATAAATAAATAAATAAATAAATAAATAAATAAATAAAAAATAAATAAATAAATAAATAAATAAATAAATAAATAAATAAATAAATAAATAAATAAATAAATAAATAAATAAATAAATAAATAAATAAATAAATAAATATAAATAAATAAATAAATAAATAAATACAGCGTGCAAGGAATTCTCAACAAACCGAAAGGCTCCACCATGATGTACGAATTCTGAATACCTAACAGGATCCACACTATATTTCCCCTTGTAAACTAGTTCAGCGAGGATCTGCCAGACGCGCTCTTTGTCTTCGACGCTTGCCACACCGTTGATGGCTCCTGATGCGTTGAAGAAGGCGCGGTCCAGAGAGTAAGGGATGATGAGGCCGCAGTTGCTGAAATAGTTGAGCTTCTGCAGGATTTCCTGTCGTACCAAAGTGCGAAGGCTAGGGTTGATAGCGGAGAGCTGAAATGCTGGTCGTGTAGGCCGGTCAGAGGGCTTACTACCTGCGCAGTGTTTTGCTGTGCAAATACACCATGGTAAGTGGGGTATGAGGCATGCTTTGCGTGAGGCCCGGAAGGCGAAGAGGCCATCGGGGAGATCTTGTCGGGTACCAGCGTCGAAGTCTGGTTCGTATTGGAGAAGAGGCATACCCGTACGTTGTCCGATGTCGATCCAATGGGCCATCTTGTACCCAAGGTGGCGTTGCCAATCCGGGTCAAGCTTGTCCGTAAGATAGGCTGTAGCGGCGTTGAGTCCGCCGGAGGAGACGCAGCAGATCCATTCCATGTGCGCAAGATGATTGAGCTGTTTCAAAATCTTGAGACGCATGTCCGTACGTAGGTCGGGCTTGATGGCAGCAAGCTTTAGGCGGAACATACCTGGGTAGATAGGCTGTGGGGCCGGTTCAAGAGGAGGCCATTCCGCTTGTTATCTTTGTCGAGACCGTAGGTGCATGGAGTGGGTCGACGGCGATGTCACCGCAGTTGAGGAAGACGATGATGACGATGATGTGGCCGTAGGTGGCTAGCTACCTATCGGGCCGGGCGAGTTCGGTTTGTCTCGTCGTCGTCATCGCCGTCTCGTCTCGGGTGCGGAGTCGGCTGTCTGGTGTTACAGGCTGTCTTTGGGACTCTAGGTGGAGTAGATGCAGGCAATGTGCTTGCAGTAGTATCTGAATAACGGGTGTCGAAGCGGGAGCTGGTCCCCCCGAAGTGCTGGTGGGCGCCGGGCCCGAGCTCGAGCTCGAACTGCTGGAACTGGCGCTCGAACTGCTGGAGCTGGCGCCGAAACCGGGATCTGCCTCGAACTGTACGTCGTCCAGGTCCGTCTCGACGTCGATCGGGCGCGTGCTGGATCCTAGTGCTCCGGGCTGTCCGGCAGTGATCAGGCACACATCGAATCCTGGGTGGATGTACCCGAATGGATATCCGACGCGGTAGTGTCCGCGTGTTTCCCACGGGCTCAGCGTTCTGACTGCAAGGGGAAGATTCAGGAGGGTCTCATACTTGAGGTCCGTCGCAGACATCTTCATTTCGCAGTAAAAATAGCGGAGGCGTTCCGTAGTGTCGGGTGACTTCAGGTTGAGTCAGTGTCCCGCGGGAGTGTGTTCGTCGTCCGGCAGCGCCGCGAGATTTTCTCCCACGCTCCATATCCGGATGTGGGGATTAGGCCAGTTGTCTTCGCGCAGGCGAGTGCATGGAACGCCGATAGGGTGGCCTCGCAAACGTTTCTCTCGCGAGTACGGGTTGGCGATGTCGACTTCGCAGGGAGTAGTGTCAGCGGGATGGTGGACTACGTGGATCTCGCGACTGTGGCGAAGGCCGGTTTGACTGGCGATAAGAAAGATGGCGATCTGAGCTATGATCCAGTGCACGTTATCGTATCGAACCCATTGAAACATAGTGGGCCACTTCCTGTTGTTGGCCTCTGCGTTGTGGGGTCAGACCAGTTGTGGGCCTCCCGAATATAGTTGGAGAGGTTGATGTCTGCTTCCTCGTGCCTCCTAGATTGCACGTGCCTGTGGTGACCTTTACCTTCATGACTAGTCCCATCCAATGGCCTCGAATGATGGAGTCGACGAACATGCCATCGGTCGGACTAATGTAGTAAATGGCCAGGGAACTTAGGTTGAAGTAGCTCCGAGGGAGGTCAACAGTGCATTCGTAGCTGCGCTCACGTACCGGGATATCATGGATATCGTAGAAGGAGTCCGTTGCAGTGATCTCAGCCATATAGGATCGATGCAAGGGAGTCGGTGGAAGTACTGCTGTAGAGCGAAGCAGCGCTCCGGTGTCGGGAGTTTGAACACGTAGAGTTGGTATGCTGGGCCACCGAATCCAGGGGTCATGGTGTATTGGCCTGACGTCGGGTTCTCCAGACAACTCCAGGGAAATAACAATTCACCTTCAGAGAGTACATCCAGGATAGTGACCCAAGGAGTATCTTCCGGGGCGTTGCCGACAATGAGTCCAAGATGCGATGATATCTTGTATCCATGGGCGTTGAAGCTCATGATAGGACATACCGGTGAAGAAATAATCCACGTCGCCGGTGGGCTCCACGTGGCGGCCGACGAGGGCCGAACACAAATTAAAAGTTGTGCCGTGCTTCGTCCATGCGCCAGGCCGAAGTGAAAAAATGATGGAGGTCAATCCGGACTTCATCAATAGATACCATGCCTGCTTGACTGCAATCGGTTCGCCTACAATGTCCCAGACGGCATCTTCGCATGGCAAGCGCTTCACCTCAACAGGACTCATCAACCGTGGTGTAAATGCGGCTACGGCGATTGCCTTCACATCGACACTACTGGCGCTACCGGGGCACACAAGCCCAAGCCGAAACCAGTCCGACCAGCTTTCAACAGTAGTCTTGGTGGCCGCCCCGCTACAAGAAGAATCGCAAACATGTTTTACGCGCCAAGCGGGCTCAAAATCCGCCGGCCGGCGATGGCAAGCACCGATCCAACCGGGTATATCGGACCAACCAACGAGGCCGCCCCGCCAACTCTGGCCCGACAGCCTTTCAGCCCGCCCACAACCCACGTTGCAAGCCACCTCCGCGCCCACAGCATCGTTTCGCAGCTCCAATGCAGCGCTGCCACTTTTACATGTATGCTCGGCCTGGTAGTACGGTAACCGGACAACAACAATGATTGAATACCAAAAAGGGTCGGGCGTGACCACCAAGTCTGGACCCCTCTCTAGACACCGCCCTATTACGTATACTACCGCCTCATCCTTCCACCATGGCCCGTCCCCACCGAGAAGTCACAGTTTTCGCGGTGGAAGATCCCCATACTTCGACCCCGCCATGGCGGAACTCGCTGCAACATTCCCGGACCTGCGCATGCTTTACCGTACGGCAACTACGGTCAGTGGAACACAGCCCACCCCGTGGCCTCTCATCTCTGAGAGGCTCTGCCACAACTTTTTAGACAAACAGGCCGCCAAACTCACCGCGCCGCCTGCGCCCAAATACGCATCTGAAGTCGTCAACTGCGACCTCACTGCAGAACAACAACGACTCCTATGGGCCCTCCTCGGAGAATTCGACGATGTCTTTCAAGACAAAGCAGGTGTCTTCAACCACACTGTTGTGTCGCTGATCCTCAAACCAGAAGCCAAACTAATCGCGGTCCAATGTCCGAATTGGACTCCAGCGGTACATCAGTACCTCAAAGGTTGGGCGATGGACGTTCTTACAGCCGGCCTCTGGTCCATGGCCTCTGCTAACAGTGCCTGGGCTAGTCGAGCCTGGCCTCCAGGAAAGTTTGAAGACTTAGCTAAGGAGGTCATCCGCGACATACGCAACATCTACAACTACCGCTCAGCCAACGACAACCTCCACCTGCATGTGCCAGGATTACCCAACCCGGATCAATACCGCGAACGCTTCGCGGGTTGGCACTAGCTATAGTATCTTAGTTCTATCGACAAGGTCGACGGCTTCACGCATCTGCGACTCAATCCAGATGACAGCAGCCGCGACATTCTCGCTGTTTGGACACCCCTAGGACTCCTAGTTCCAAAGTTTATGCCTCAAGGTGTTCACCGCGCCCCGGGAGACTTCCAACGCGCTATGGACAAGTCCTTCAACCACTTTGACTTTTGGAACAGATCCGCCTCGGCCTACCTCGACAACGTCACAGACGGCTCCAACGACTTCGATACCCATCTTCGCGAGCTGAGATGCATCTTGCAAACTATGCGAGACTCCGGCCTTCATGGCTCAGCCCGGAAACTACGCTTAGGTTACCGCGAACTCAACATGTTGGGCAAGCGCTGCAGCAAGAAAGGTATCGCCGCGGATACTTCCGAGGTCGACGCCATCCTCAAGTTGGCCGATCCATCCAACGTTTCTGAAGTTCGTTCAGTCCTAGGTATGACCAATTTCATCCAGGCCCATATTCCTGACTATTCCCGGTTAGTGGCACCCCTGACCATCTTCTCAAGTCCACTCACGCTCGGCCATCCCGCGCCCCTTACCTGACCCGAGATGAGCGGAAATGCATGAGGAAGCTCCGCCGTGTCCTCACTACGCTCCCCATTCTGGTGAAGTATGAGCCGTCACAACGACTCTACCTCGGACGGATGCAAGCCCGATCGGCATTGGCGGCGCTCTTCACAATAGCCCAGAGCGCAACGCTCCGGTTATTCAGTACTTCTCCCAGAAGCTCACCGACACACAGACACGATGGGCGACCTACGTTCGTGAAGCCTATGGCGTCATTTATGGTATTCAACAATACCGCTATTATATCGATGCCAGCAATCATGAACTCACCATCGTCACCGACCACCGGCCCTTTTATGGCTATGGCACGCTCGCAGCCCCATGGTTATCAACTGGCCATGGGTTTTGGAGAACCTTCAGACGATTCGATTCAAAGTCGAATATCTCCCCGGTAAACAAAACCAACTCCCCGACGGTCTGTCACGTGTCCCCTGCATCGCCCCCGGCCAGCCTACTCTGATTGGCGAAGCCGAGGCGACTCTCCAGCTCTTATCCACCATTCCGGCACCCGAGCAGGCTCTACCCTCTGGTTGGCAGTTGAAGGTACGCACGCGGCCCTGGATACCCGTCTCAAGTCCCTCTCTTGTCGGATCCTCCGCGGCGGCCCCACTCTGCGTAGCATTCAAGTCCCATGGGACTTGGCCATCGTCATTCCCTCCGATACGCTCCCCGATGGTTGCCCGCGATATGTTCGCTCTTCCCTCTCATTAAGGAGCGCCGACGCTCGTCCCTCTCATTAAGGAGCGCTACGTCTGGTTCCGCACCGACGGTACGGATATCATGCACCTTGACGTCCTCGCCGCCCTCCGCGACTGCCACTTTTGCCAACTGGTCCACGCCCGCCTGACCCTTAACCACGGCCGCTACTCCTCGCTCACGTGGACACATCAAGGACAGGGCATCGGTCTCGACCATGTTCACATCGGCATCCCCGGCGTCGCCTCTCAGTACATACTGACCATCGTCGATCTTTTCTCGGGATTCCTCCAATTTATCCCGTGCATCTCAATATCCGCGGAAGAAACGGTGGAACTCATCCTCAACCGGTGGGGCTACATCTTTGGTTTTCCGGAGTCCATCTTCTCCGATTACCATAGTTCTTTCGTTGGAACGTTAGCCAAACGATTTTGCAGCGTAGCCGGCCTCGAATGGCTTACCACCGTGACCTACTCGCGTCATCAACTCGGCTACGTCGAATGCCGCCACAAGGCTATCGGCACGGCCGTCCAATCTCTCTCCAAGGCAGAAAAGACCAATTGGCCAGCATCATCCCTTCTCTCTCCTTCGCTCAGAACACCCATGTATCTACAGCGACCGGCACTACCGCCTTTGAAGGAATGCTCGCCCGCAAGCCCCGCTGCACGTTGGACTTTTTCGATTCGCCAGAGATTATCAATGCCCGCGCCGCCGCCTCCAGCGCCGCGCTCGACGCCTCACCTACACTGTCCCTACATTGTGCCGAACAGATCGGCCTGCTGAACAGCGCCCGCACCGCTGTCACAGCCTACGTCAGCGCGTACACCACCGTTACCCGCGCCCGGTCCGTCGCCCAAAAGAACAAAGGCCGCCGCAAGGCTGTCAAGGAATGGAAAGTAGGCGATACAGCCTCCGTCTACCGCCCCAAGCCCTCCAAACAAGGCATTCCGGCCTCTTCCGTTCTCCAGTTCGACGGCCCCTACACCATCGTTGCGCAGGTCAGCTCCAACTGCTTCAAGCTGCGCCACCTCAAGACCAACAAGGTATGAAACGCATCGACCGCTCACACCTCGCCCCGTATACTGCACCCACTGATGGCGTCGCCCCGCTCAACACGGTCGCAGTAGACGATTACGATGACGACTCAACTACACCATCGGCGAAGTCGTTGCATTCATCGACCGCGATCAGGTTAAACTTGGCATCGTTTTGGATGAGGATCCAGAGAACGAGTAAAACGACCTCGTAGTTCACCAGCTTGGTACGACCTCGGACAAGAACCCTCTCTTCCGTCCCATCTACGAAGACACTGAGGACCAATCTACTATCCAGCGCTGGGGTAAACCCTTAGCTACCTGGAAGCCCCTCCTCTTCGACACCACCAACGATCAAGTCGTTCATCGCCACATCGAGTGGCGCTCCCACAAGACCAACAAAGACAAAGGCCGACTCCCCGCCAACGTTCTTAAACGTCTTCGAGACCCCCTCATCACCGGCGAATCCTTCCACTGCACATCTTCCAGAAAGGTAAGCAGGCAACATAGAAGGAATAGCCACCTCAACACTCTCAAGTGGGTTTTACTCATCGTACCTGCTTCACCCGCCACAGCCCAGCGCTTTTCCCACTTGGCCCGCCATCGTCCCTAGTCAAGCTACGCCACGACCAGAGTACCCCTGCCAGTAGTAAGTCCTTGATCGCCTCTTATGCCTGCAGGTCAACGATCATTCTCATCGAACCTGAACACCTCAGTGACTATATCGGCATGGCATAATTGGTGCATTAAATTTGGTTCATCTCGGCTGTGCGATACATGGCCACCTTGCTTCTTACGGCTCGACGTCAGCTCCCCGATATCAACGCATCGCTATTGCGCCTCAATTGTCTCAGTCCCGCTTCCGCATCCCGATATCCGGCCCTGGCTGATCTCCGTCTACAATGCGTTACACATCGACGCACTTCTTTTTCATCTTCTTCTTAGGTTTAAAGAGACTCGTCTTTCTCTTTTCTCCTTTTCCTTTTTCTGAGACAGCTCACTGACGTATCGTTAGTCACTCATTCTGTACGCAACTCTACTCAACCGTTAGGTCCGGGGCGGGGGGGGGGGGGGGAAGCTATCAGACTGAGCACTTTAACGACCGGTCAAAACCACTACCGTTGACATTTTACTGTTTTTGACCGGCCAGTTAGATTCTCCTCTGCACGACGTTTCGACTTCACTAACTAGTTTTCGATTTCGTTCAGAAATGACTTCAAACGATTAATTCAAATTTTTTTTTTACAAAAGATTAACCATGGCCTTTTTTCCCCCAATCTATTACCTTTTCCCCTGATTTCCCGTGAACACACATGTACGGTAAATTTGTGGACAAGGAAAACTTGAACAGAAGTCCGGAAAAACTTGATGAGCCAACTTGATAAGCCCACAGTCACAACCGTGGGAACCTTTTGAAGTTCCCCGGTGACGAAGCAATTCCTGGACACTTGAACTACAAGTTTGGACTCGGACTTGAAGCCCTCCTTCAAGTACTTCAAGTTACAGTAGTTTTTGCAAAGCGGCCCTAGCTTAGCTAGTATTAATAACTCACAAATCTCAGTACGTTCATCGTGTTCGTACTTTGCAACCAAAGTCTGCCGCAAACAAGTAGAAAACTTGAGTCTACGTAAATAAACGAAGTGACCTCTCACTGCGGCTATTTACTGGTATTTCACCTGCTCCGAGGCTGGAGTCAGGACTTTATGGAGGCAGCCATACTGAGGCGGAGATTTTTAATAAGAGTTCGTTGTATATTTATCCCTTGGGGTTGTATCCAAACTCACAAATAATAATAATAATCTAATGGTAATAATAATAATAAAATTAAACTTGAAAACAAATAATCAACAGTAATAAATATTCTGAATATTAATAACAGTTATAATTTTGAGAGGACCGGTTGCTCAGTAGTAGTCCCGTTAGAGCCTCTGCGGTAAGTCACGTAGTAAACAGTAAAGGACCCCCGGCCGACTTGAGTTGAGTCGAACTCAGTAGTATTAATAGTATTCGTTGTCTGCCCCGTATGACCAGGTCACCTTATTGTAACCGTTGCAACTTTAAAAGCTCAGTTAATTTATTGCCACCGTGGCAGCCACTGATTTACGGTTTGACGAGAAGTCACTTCAAACTGAACAGACTGTCACGGTTTGGAAAATTAAGCTGCATTTCAGTGAATATTCGTACATTTTAAATCAACGCAAGGGCGCTCAAGGATGACCTCCCTTGCTATTTACAGTATTGGGTAGCAATCAGATAATCTAAACCGGTAATCGACGTCGTTGCCCTGTATGATATTATCACTGTCATCTGATATTAATACCATATGACCTCAAGTTCTAGACAGTAACTCAAGTTTTGAAGTGTGAAACATTTCGGCGTCTCACGGTGACGAATACCAATACTCCATAGGACGCCGCCCGCAAGCTTCTGATTTGACAAAGCGGTCCAGTGCAAAGAATCCTTCACTCAAATGGCATCTGTGTTAGATATCCTCACGGCTCACACGCTGCCCTGCAAACCCAACGGCGAATGACATTAAATGGCATACAATCTTAGTGACTTCGCTGGTAAAGGGCATGTTACAGAAGAGTAGTAGTAGTAGTAGTAGTAGTAGTAGTAGTAGTAGCAGTAGTAGTAGTAGTAGTAGGTAGTAGGTAGTTGGTAGTAGTAAGTAGTAGTAGTAGTCGGTCGTAGTAGTAGTAGTAGTAGTAGTAGTAGTAGTAGTAGTAGTAGTTAGTAGTAGTAGTAGTAGTAGTAGTAGTAGTAGTAGTAGTAGTAGCAGTAGTAGTAGTAGCAGCAGTAGGAGTAGGCGTAGGAGTAGGAGTAGGAGTAGGAGTAGTAGTAGTAGTAGTAGTAGTAGTAGTAGTAGAAGTAGCAGTAGTAGTAGTAGTAGTAGTAGCAGTAGTAGTAGTAGTAGTAGTAGTAGTAGTAGTAGTAGTAGTAGTAGTAGTAGTAGTAGTAGTAGTAGTAGTAGTCGATGAAGGTGGGTTGGCGTGAGGTGGCTAAATTAAGGTTACCCTTGACTAGGCTTGCAGCATTTCTTCGGCGGGGGATTCCGGCACAGCATACTCCCAGTTGAAGCCCGCGCATTTGCAGGGGTGCCTGATAATGTATTAATGTAATTTTTCCTGGGGATTGTGTATGCAACGCTTAATATATATAAATATATATATATATATACACACATATATATATGTATATATATTATATATGTACATATATATGTGTATGTATATTATATATATATTATATATATATACGTATATATATATATATATATATATATATATATATTATATGTATATATATATATAATATATACATATATATATATATACGTCATGCATGCATACATACGCAAATTCGTACGAACATTCATACACACCTGATGGCTTGGAAGATGGCGGCGGGAGGCATTTTGACCGACGACGCCGCCTGTGGTAAGTAAGTAAGTAAGTAAGGGGGGGGGGGAGGGGGGGGGGGTCAGACTGCGAGAAAAAAGAGCGAGGGCAGACCGCCGTCAGCGACGGGTAAACTTCTCCCGTCTCGACACAGACTACACTCCTGCGTGCCGGCATGGCAGTGAAGGGCAGTGCCTACGGCCGCCGACAGGAGCTGGCAGAGGCAAATATAATATGACTCAAAACGCTCCAATAATGTAATGATATTGTTGTAGTAATCATACCGTGATCACATGAAGCACATCATATCATATCATATCGTATCACAAATATTATAAAGGAATATAGTGAACATGATACCACGCAATGTTATATGATGAAATCTGTCATTCACGATGTTTTCATGTGCAAGATACGCATATTTCACAAAGAATAGTTTCTTTCTTTGTTGGAAGCTAAATACTAAATACAAATACGTATTTCTATGCTGCTACAACATAACCGCACTTGAGAATCCTGTTGCATCGTTTTATTGACTAAGAAATGCTCCGCTTTCTATTTAGGCCACAGTGAACCACAGTCAATTTTGAGAACCTTGAGACAGCATGTGAGAGCTCTAGCTTTGGGCAAAAGACAGACTTTTTTGTTGTGTGAGTATGCAAGAGTAAGACTGAGATCCTGCAAGCGTGAGAGTGCGAGTAAAGGAAGACGAATATCCTTCAGATCACATATTGTTTCCTGTTGTCATCTTGGTTTCCTGTGGTTCGTGGAACTCACAAGTGAAAAAATGCGTATCAAGGTGTGGACCGTCCAGTCCAACACATTCCCTCTAAATTTGCTGTGCGTTCGTTGGGAGAAGGAAGCGTGACTCTGTTCATCTATCCTTTCTCTCAACTCCACTCCCACATTTCTCTTTGGCTTGCCTCTCTCAATACCTTGAGCTACTCTTTTTTGTGCTCAAGTAGTCTTCAAGCAACATAGAAAAAAGAAACTCAAGTCCGTCGAAAGCAAAATTTTGCAAACTTTCTCTGGTTTTGTCTCTTATTCTTAATCTCCGCGTTTCAGCTGCGATTGTTGCTACATTCAAAAGCAAATGACCAAGGAATCAAAGCAAAAACGACAAAACAGACTAATGTTGTTGCCGTCGTCCTCTTCCCGCCTATCCCTATTCAATTTACAAAGATTTTGCATCCTTATGGGAACACCACAAAACCTTAGTACTAACCTTGCTCTCATGAACAATAAATTAATCGGAGGACTACTCATCCTCCTTCTCCTGCATATCTACTGTCCTCATCCTCTATTCACCACTTCACCACTCTCCTCCTCATCCTCGTCCTTGTTGATGTTGTTGTTGTTGTTGGCTGCTCTTCTACTTCTTCTTCTTCTTCTTCTTCTTCTTCTTTTTCTTCTTCTTCTTCTTCATCTTCATTTCTTTCTTTCTTCCTTTCTTCCTTTCTTCCTTCCTTCCTTCCTTCCCCTCCCTCCCTCCCTCCCTCTCCTCCCTCTCGTCCCTCTTCTCCCTCTCCTCCTCCTCCTCCTCCTCCTCTTCTTCTTCTGCTTCTTCTTCTGCTGCTGCTGCTGCTTCTTCTTCTTCTTCTTCTTCTTCATCATCATCTTCTTCTTCTTCTTTTCTTCTTCTTCTTCTTCTTCTTCTTCTTCTTCTTCTTCTTCTTCTTCTTCTTCTTCTTCTCTTCTACTACTACTACTACTACTACTACTTACTACTACTACTACTAGCTCAAGAGCTATTGATTTAACTAGATGATGACCTACTTCTCAAATTATTAAGAATAATGAAAAAAAATTATTAAATATTAAAATATAAAAATAAACTAGATTGAAAATATAAAATAAAATAAAAATAAAATAAAAATGAAATAGTAAAAAATAAAATAAAGTAAAATAAAATGACAAAAAGGTAATATATATATACATTATGTATATGTATATACATATATATATGTATAAAGTTAATAAAATATAATAAATTAATCTGTTGTGAAATTAAAGTAAAGTTCTAGCTTCGTGAAAAAAAGAAAAAAAGAAAAAAAAAGTGGAAGTAAATATGTAGATATTATTTATATAAATAATATATATAATATACTACTACTATTGCTACCACTACCACTACCACTACTACTACTACTACTACTACTACTACTACTACTACTACTACTACCTCTACTACTCTACTACTAGTACTACTACTACTACTACTACTACTACCACTACCACTTAATTATTATTATTATTATTATTATTATTATTATTATTATTACTATTTATTATGGACACCGTGATAGCCCAGTGGTCAAGTTCTACCATCTGGGCCCTGTCGCCAGTTCGATTCCCGTCGGTGCCACCAGTATTTTCATTGAACATACCGGTCCGTCTGGAAGTGTTGGAACTGCCCTTGCGGGGGTGTCATTAGAGCCTATCGTCAATTCTTCGTACTCCCCTCACGGGTGAGACGATGGAGGCGCATGTGCAGAAATGCATCAGCCATTGACAGAGAAGCACTATTATTATTTATTATTATTATTATTATAATTAATTATAATTATTATTTTATGGACACCGTGATAGCCCAGTGGTCAAGTTCTACCATCTGGGCCCTGTCGCCAGTTCGATTCCCGTCGGTGCCACCAGTATTTATGGACACCGTGATAGCCCAGTGGTCAAGTTCTACCATCTGGGCCCTGTCGCCAGTTCGATTCCCGTCGTGCCACCAGTATTTTCATTGAACATACCGGTCCGTCTGGAAGTGTTGGAACTGCCCGTGGGGGTGTCATTAGAGCCTATCGTCAATTCTTCGTACTCCCCTCACGGGTGAGACGATGGAGGCGCATGTGCAGATTTGCATCAGCCATTGACAGAGAAGCACTATAATTATTATTATTATTATTATTATTATTATTATTATTATTATTATTATTATTACTATTATTATTATTATTATTGGACACCGTGATAGCCCAGTGGTCAAGTTCTACCATCTGGGCCCTGTCGCCAGTTCGATTCCCGTCGGTGCCACCAGTATTTTCATTGAACATACCGGTCTATTTCTGGACCAGTATTTTCATTGAACATACCGGCCCGTCTGGAAGTGTTGGAACTGCCCTTGCGGGGTGTCATTAGAGCTTATCGTCAATTCTTCGTACTCCCCTCACGGGTGAGACGATGGAGGCGCATGTGCAGAAATGCATCAGCCATTGACAGAGAAGCACTATTATTATTATTATTATTATTATTATTATTATTATTATTATTATTATTATTATCATAATTATGGAGGCACATGTCCAGGATCTGGATCTGAGGCCATAGTCTAGGAAGCCTATTATCATTATTATTATTATTATTATTATTATTATTATTATTATTTTGGACACCGTGATAGCCCAGTGGTCAAGTTCTACCATCTGGGCCCTGTCGCCAGTTCGATTCCCGTCGGTGCCACCAGTATTTTCATTGAACATACCGCTCCGTCTGGACCAGTATTTTCATTGAACATACCGGTCCGTCTGGAAGTGTTGGAACTGCCCTTGCGGGGGTGTCATTAGAGCCTATCGTCAATTCTTCGTACTCCCCTCACGGGTGAGACGATGGAGGCGCATGTGCAGAAATGCATCAGCCATTGACAGAGAAGCACTATTATTATTATTATTATTATTATATTATTATTATTATTATTATTATTATTATTATTATTTGGACACCGTGATAGCCCAGTGGTCAAGTTCTACCATCTGGGCCCTGTCGCCAGTTCGATTCCCGTCGGTGCCACCAGTATTTTCATTGAACATACCGGTCTATTTCTGGACCAGTACTTTCATTGAACATACCGCCCGTCTGGAAGTGTTGGAACTGCCCTTGCGGGGGTGTCATTAGAGCTTATCGTCAATTCTTCGTACTCCCCTCACGGGTGAGACGATGGAGGCGCATGTGCAGAAATGCATCAGCCATTGACAGAGAAGCACCACTATTATTATTATTATTAGTATTAGTATTATTATTCCTCCTCCTCCTCCTCCTCGGCAGCGACAACAGGAACAGAAACACGAATCGTGATCATAACAACAACAATAATAACCACAAAAGCAACAAACGAACCATGAAAAAAAAAAAAAACACGTTCATATGCATGCATGCCTGAAACATGAAGCATAAAGATCCAAGCATAAAACTTCGCACCCGCACACGCAAACATGGTTCTTTTTTTTTTCTTAAGACAAACGAAGCTCACTCTAACTGTTCTTACATCTGAGTCAAAACATCGTCCATTCGTGCGGCTGTTGTTTTTGCTGCTACTCTGACTATTTTTATCGTTTCGCAAGACATAGCTATCATCTGGTAGCTTCTATTAATTTACCTTCGAGTTTCACTTAGCCTCCACAACCAAGGACGACGACAAGAATAAAAAACACCATGCAACATGTACCAATCGTGATCGTGTGCACTGTCTCCGGGTTGGATACACATACATACATGCATGGATATGGGCTCTGTCCCTTGCCTGCTGAACCACCCCCCAACCCCCAACCCCACCCCCAATCACCACCACCACATACAAACACATGCACAGGAAGTGAGTGTAGCTGAAGAATGGTGAAGCTGGCATTTCCGGGCACTCCGGCGCGGCGGCGGCGGCGGCCGAGGCCGAGGAGAAAGAAACTCATGTGGTCTAGCTAATCTTCCTAACACATCTAATCAACCTATCTCATCTCATCTATCTCATCTATCTATCTATCTATCTATCTATCTATCTATCTATCTATCTATCTATCTATCTATATCTATCTATCTACCTATCTACCTATCTACCTACCTACCTATCTATCTATCTATCTATCTATCTATCTATCTATCTATCTATCCATCTATCTATCTATCTATCTATCTATCTATCTATCTATATCTATCTATCTATCTATCTATCTATCTATCTATCTATCTATCTATCTATACAATATCTATCTATCTATCTATCTATCGATCTATTCTATCTATCTTTTCTATCTTATCTATCTTATCTATCCATCTATCTATCCATATATCTATCAGATAGATAGCATCCATCCATCCATCCATCCATCTATCTATCTATCTATCTATCTATCTATCTATCTATCTATCTATCTATCTATCTACCTACCTACCTACCTACCTACCTACCTGTCTGTCTGTCTGTCTGTCTGTCTATCTATCTATCTATCTATCTATCTATCTATCTATCTATCTATATATCTGTCTGTCTGTCTGTCTATCTATCTATCTATCTATCTATCTATCTATCTATCTATCTATCTGTCTGTCTGTCTATCTATCTATCTATCTATCTATCTATCTATCTCTATCTATCTATCTATCTACCTACCTACCTATCTACCATACCTATCTATCTATCTATCTATCTATCTCTCTATCTATCTATCTATCTATCTATCTATCTATCTATCTATCTATCTATCCATAGGAAGTCTACGGCCAAATCAAGAAAGTCAACCCCTGGTCACAAAGAATGTACATACATAAATTACATACAAACATAC
>WBZZ01002094.1:0-125778 GCA_019918135.1 Paulinella micropora
ACTGCCGTTAATGTGTGATGGTGATAATAGATGGTATATGACACATATATACGAATGTGGTAATTTATGATTTAAAGATAGCGATAATAAACGATATAAAAGGATGCCAGATTATAAACAAGGTAAAATATATGCGATTAGGTCATATCAAACGGATCGGGTGTATATTGGTTCAACAACTCAACCATTATACAAAAGACTTTATGCACATAAAATCCATTACAAAAAATGGATGAACGGCACTTATAATTATGTATCATCATTTGAAATCGTGAAACATGATGATGCCTTTGTTGAATTAGTTGAAGAATATCCATGTGAAAATAAAATGCAATTGGATAGGCGGGAAGGCGAATGTATTAGAAATGGTAATTGTGTTAATAAAATAATTGCAGGAAGAACTCAAAAAGAATATATAGAACAAAACAGAGAGCAACTAGCAGAAAGAAAAAGGGAATATTACGAAGCAAATAAAAAAAGTATTATTGAAAAGCATAAGGAATATTACAAAGCAAATAAAAAAGTATTATTGAAAAGAATAAAGAATATTATGAAATCAATAAAGAACACATAACGGAAAAACGAAAAAAATATAGAGAAGCAAATAAGGAAAGTATCATTGAAATAAATAAAAAATATTATGAAAAAAATAAGTTGCATAGATCAACATTAATTGAATGTGAATGCGGGAGAATTATTAGAAAAAATAGTGTTTATCAACATCTTGAAAGTCAAATACACTACGACAATATGCTCGGTTTATCTGCTTTCGGTCTTTAATTCAATTTCGGTGAAGGACATATTATCCCTAAGCACAACGAAAGAATAGAGACATAGGTATTAGAATTCGCACAACTAATTGTCGGGTCGCTTAATCTAACAATACAAAGGATTATAACACCAACCAATATTGCTATTTGGGTTGAATATCTGATTAATCTCGCATCTGTCCTTTCTTTGAAACAACAACATCGCCACTCGTCTTCTAACTCATGTGTTATTTTTTTTTCTTCGTTCTTTAGTTCCGCGGAGATAACACGAGACTTTAATTCTGGTGTTAGTTCGCCATCCGCTATATCAATAATATGTGGCGATATATGAAGTCGCGTATTATTTGACATTATCAATAACTGCCACTCTGATTTCGGCTAGTTGCTTAGATAGATCTTCTATAACAAGCAAGAGATTATTATTTTGTTTTTCTAAATTATCTACCCTATCTCGGACATGTCCGAGATTATCTGATAATTGTTGAACGGCCTTAATTAACGGGGCAATAAACTCGGAATAACCTATGCCATAACCGACATCACCACTATCAATACATTTAACATCTTCTGGCTTAACACTCACACCTTTCAATTCGTATTCCGCTCTTTGCTTTGGGCAGGGAACCATAATTGTTTCTTTTATAAAACCGCCAAAATCTAACATATCCATTTCTGTTAGTATTTCTTCTAATTCCTGTGCTATTAAGCCAGTCCTACATTTCTTTTTGTCGTCAATCATACGATAGCAGACTGGATTTAACTTATTAATAAAATCTAAGCCTAAACATTCCTTTATATCTTCTTTTTTTCTCCTGTCTGAATATTGAATTGGATTAGACAATACCCATAATTGCCCATCACTCCCTCTCAAAGACATTAAAGCCGTATTTGAATTATTCTCCCATATGAACCCACTCGTTGAAGAACCATTTAATCTAAATCTAATAGAATAAGAAGTTAATCCTCCACCTCCTCCTGCTGGTGCTGTTCCTCCACTTAATGATTTGTTTGCCCCAGACTGGCTCATATAAATCCCCCAGTTTGAATCTCCAATGTCCCATACAAATATTCCTCTCGCATTCGTCCCGTCTGTTTGTCCTTGAATTGCTATTTTAGCCCCATTAGTTGATGCTGATGCCGTTGTTAGTGTGCCTGTGTATGTAATTCCCGCATTTGCCGTTATTAATCCGCTCGCCGTTAATGTTGTTGTTGATATACCCGCATTTGCCGTTATTAATCCACTCGCAGTGATCGTAGTTGTTGATACACCAGCACTAGCCGTTATTAATCCTTTTGTCCATAAAGTCCCGTTTGCCCCGTTTAATGACATTAACAATTGTTCGGAAGAGTTCTCCCATATAAAACCATCGGTTGAAACATTGCTAACTCTAAATCTAACGGCGAAAGAAGTAAAATCGTTTCCAGCAACGGCTGATGCCACTCCACCTGCTAGAGATTTATTGGCTCCAGATTGTGCCATATAAATACCATAATTTGTATTGCCAGTGTCCCACAAAAATATTCCTCTTGTATTACCTCCATTAGTATTTCCTTGTATAACTATGCTTGAACCTCCTGTTGCTGTTAGTAGGCCACTCGCGGTTGCCGTTGTTGTTGATATACCCGCATTTGCCGTTATTAATCCACTCGCGGTTGCTGTTGTTGTTGATATACCCGCGGTTGAAGTAATTGTTGTTCCCGTTATTGTTCCTCCATTTGTTATATTGTTTGAGTTCATATCTAAGGCTCCATAAAACCGCATACCGCCAGCATTGTTAAAACGGACAATGTCAGACGAAGCACTTTTATTATCCAAAAGTTTTGAAATATAAAGTCCCGCCCCTTTTACATCAGATGCTACATTCGTGAATACATAACCTCTTTGGTTCGCGGTTCCGCTTGTAGCAGTATTTAAAGTGTATAAGAAAGACTGCCAATCACCCGTTGTCTGAGAAAAGAATATATCTCCTCCGTTTTGGTTTAATATCCGCGCCCCATTATATGTTATATTCCCGCCATTAATGATATCAACATTATTAAAATCGGCTTGGCTTAACAAATTCAGTGCCCTTACATCATTTCTACTTCCATTAAATATCTTAATTCCTGTTATGGTTTGGTCGCCTGTTAGTTTTACATTTTGTCCGTCCAATGTGTCCGCATACCCTTTTGTCGCTCCGTCTGTTGATAATGTCGGAGTTCCAAGGTTGGCTATTATAATCTAACCCCGAAGCATTTACCCAACCGACTATCGTCCCGTCAATAATAAAACTTATTTTTTTCGCAGAAATTTCAAAGTTGTAATATGTTGCAGTTTTCATATCCAAACTAGCAATAGAGCCGATATTGCTGGTAGAATTGAAAACGATAAATGTTCCCTTTGTTGTTGAATTGATTGAATTTCCAGTAATTTCAACACCACTGCTATATGTCTTAATTCCTGCTATGGTTTGGTTTCCTGTTAGTTTCACATTTTGCCCGTCTAATGTATCCACATAACTTTTATTTGCTCCGTCCGTTGTTGCTGATGGTGTGGCTAAGTTTGTTATTTTGTTGTTATTCAAAGATAGTGTAGTGCCAGTTGCGGTTATAATTACATTATTACCAGAATATAACTCAACATACGAACCAGTTATTTGTATCGGATACCAACTCGCAGTTGCTATTTTTTGTGAGGCAATCATTCCTATATTTGTCGCTGTATCAAAGGCAATACCGATACCATCAAAAGCGGTTGGAGCAGTAGCACCCCTTACTTCTATTGTTGAAGTAAATTTTTTATTCCCTGCTATGGTCTGGTCTCCTGTTAGTTTGACAACCGAAGTATCAAGAGTAGAAACATCCACACCATCAACGAGATTTACATTTGTTATGCTTTGGCTTTTCATATCAATCCCCGCACTAGCATTTATTATGTTGCTGAATGTTTTGGTTCCTGCTATGGTTTGGTCTCCTGTTAGTTTAACGACAGAAGTATCAAGAGTAGAAACATCAACACCATCAACCAAATTTACATTTGTTATTGAAAATCCACCCATATTTAAACTGCCCGTCATAGCCGTTGTGCCGTCCTTTGCTAATTTTGTATCGGTATATGCTTTTGTTGAAGCATCGCCGTCATAGAATGGCGCGGGCAGTCCGCTGATTGCTGTCGTGCTATTAAAATTTAAAACATTATTTGTCAATGTCATTCCACCACCTGTTGTTGGAGCAAAAAGTATAGAAGAACCGACAATAGTTAGTGGATAGCCCGTGGCTCCACCCGCATCCGACGAATAAATAGAACCCATATTATTGTTGTAATTAAAGAATAACTTGCCAGTGTTTAATGGATTTGAGTCTTTTACACCCACATAAGTAGTAAATGTTTTATTCCCTGTTATGGTTTGGTCTCCTGTTAGTTTAACGACAGAACTATCAAGAGCCGAAACATCAACACCATCAACAAGATTAACATTTGTTATGCTTTGGCTTTTCATATCAATACCCGCACTAGCATTTATTATACTGCTAAATGTCTTAATTCCTGTTATTGTTTGGTCTCCTGTTAATTTAACCACAGCACTATCAAGAGCCGAAACATCAATACCATCAACATGACCGACATTTACTATATTAAAACTTCCCATATTCAAATTTCCAAACATCATAGTGAGGCCATCCAATCTAAGAAAAGGTGAGTTTGTATTGCGCCATTGCCCTGTGCTATAAATGAGTAGTTGGTTATTTGTGGGTGTGCCTGTTATGACTACATCCGTTAATTTATCCAATTCGAAGTCGCTTATATAACTTGAAGTCAATGTAGCAAATGAAGTATTGCCGAGCCCATCCGTTTTTAATATTTGATTAGCCGTGCCGTCCGCTAATGGCAAATCGTATTCGTTATTAATTGACACATAACCAGTATCAGATATCAACAAAGAGGAGTTATTATTTTTTGACGATATGGTTATGTCGTCTGTCCTTGCTTGTATTGAGTTTGCTTCAATATGGTCGCCATATAATACACCATCAACTTCTAAATCCTCGTCTATTATCACAGAGCCGTAATAGTGATATGCCCACGGATTGCCTAAATGGTTCATATTTAAATTCTATTATTTTATAATAAATCTTATAATATAAGATAGATATATATTTAGTCTTAAAAAAATGAATATATTTGGCCGTTCGCAAGAGCAACAATCTATTGACACAAAAACAATCGCGGTCGTGGCTACCCCGACATTAACAAGAAACATTCAAAATGCGTATGTTGGTCTTGACCTTAGGTCATGGATGACGAGTTCAACATTTACAACACTCTGCACGGGCGGATATGGTAGCAAAACAATATCAAGTTTAGGATATGGTTATTTCATTAATGTATCATTTCGTGGTTCATTGAATTTACCCGCTCCGACTGGCATTGCCACTTTTCAATTTTGGTTTCATATCACAGATGGCACGAATACATATGATTATTATACCGAAGTGCTAAATTATACAACCGCCATTGATTATAAGTCTTTTGATTGTGTGTGGCTAATCCAAAGATATGGAGTTCAAATGAATTTGATATGGCAGATGACTTGTCCAAACCCCTCGGACACTACCAACAACCGCACTATACGAATTGTAGATAATACAACAAATGATGCTCTGATAACGTATGCGACTGGCGCACCATTAACCATAGAAGTGTATTATAAATCAGCATCTGCGGAGCCTGTATCTTTCAAACCTTCATATTTTAATATTGATGTGATGAGAGACATAGCACTAACTGCCTCTTACACATGAAACCTGTCATACATATCTTTTAGTGTCGTGAGTTTGCCCTCGTGTTGAGATAAGACATCGCGGAAAAATGTCTTATAATCTAACTTACCATATTTAAGAGTGGGGCGTTGCTCTGGCGGTATATGTCCGTATCTGCTTTCGTGCCATTTCTTCATATCATCCTGTAATATGGTGCGGTCTTCAACTTTCATATACAAGAAATTGAACGGGTCTTTGGATACTTTCAAATGTGCCGTTATTATTTCATAGCAACTATACCCACCCTCGGGCGGATTCCGCTTTGCTTTAATCGGTGTTTTCTTTTCCATAACTGGCATTTCTTTTTTGGCCAGTTCTTCTCCTACGTTGGTCTTGATTTCAGTAATGCCTGTTTCCTTCAAATCACTTTCTTTAAAAGGCGTAAATTCTTCTGGTTCGTCATTTAAAACAACATTCTTCAATGTATCAACGGGGGGCAATGAAACTTCAACGTTATCACCCCGCGGGGGTTGTTCGGGTCGGTATTTTTCGTAAAATGCGACGATATCAGTTTTAAGCGATTTGCTTGTTGGTGGTTTAATATCACTACTTAAATGAGTCCATTTTTCTATTTGGCTCAGATACTCTCCTTTGGTTGATGGCATGCTATATATAAGCATAACAAAAAAATCAGTTTTTTAATATTGTTTTCAATATTGAAGACAATAATATTACATCCAAAAGACATCATCATCCTCTTCATTAACTCCCGATCCAAAATTGAAGTCGTATTCGTCGTCCTTTATATACTCGCGTATCTTGTCTCGGATTGTGCTGACATTTATTGTAAATCTGTATTTTTTGTTGTTTTTTCCTCCGCTTTGTTTGGGTTTATCTATGCCTACATGCTTCAGTTGAGTGAAGAAGGCTCCTTTATGATAAGATATTCCCTGTTCTGAGCACCACTCCCTGTATCTTTCGCATAGATGTACCGATTCCACTTTCATATCTTTGCTTTCAACTTTGTCAAATTTTGCTTCAATGGTGTCAATCATAAGCTTAATAGCCTTGGGGAGGTTGGCCATTTTCTGCTCCGTCTTGTATTTTGTTTTAAATGCGGTCATAACACTTATTTCTTCGTATTGTCTAGTGGCGAAGTATTCAAAGGCACATCTGATAAAGTCATCGTCGTTTATTTCATCTAGAATTTTTGCGAAATATACTTTATCGTCCGCGTGCTTCCCGCTTATTTTGTGAAGTGAATACCGCCTGTCGCTTCCTTCTATGTATAACGTGTTTTCGTTATTCGTGTAAAACCAGTATCTGGCGAAATGTTTTACTTTGTATTGCTTGCTTCCCTTGGGCTCTATTATTTCGTCTTTTTGGTCAATTTGACTTTTTAAGCGGTCGCTCATCGTAAAAGCCCCGCCTTTCTCGGGCAGTTCTTCAAACACTTTCAATATCTTGTTCGCATATGCGACATTGAATTTTTCCATGTATCTGCTAAAGTCTTTGATGACCACATGATTTTGCGTTCCCAACAACCTCTCCATAAATTTGCTCATTATGCCTTTTCCAGTTCCTTGGACTGAGTAAAACAAATGACCAATACCTCTATTTACATTTGGTTTCTGTATCATGTCCGCGACACTATCCAAAAAGTTGTCTAACTCGCCCTGACCTTCGGTGAAAAAGTCAGTTTTTAGATGTTTATATAAGGCACTCTCTTCAAAATTGTATTTTGTTTTTACACTTTCAAATGGAATATTATCCATAGGGAACTCCATAAACAGATTGAGTTTGTTAGAATATACTGGGGGTATTCCCACTCGCTTCAAATACGGGTAAAACATGAAGTCGTCATATCGTTTAATTTTCCGCTTTTGCATCATGTCTTTTGCGTATCCAGTTGAAAACTGATTGCCATTTCCAAAATGTTGATACAGCCATTGTTTCGCTCTCGGGTCGTGTTTGTCTCCTTTCAATTTTTCAATGTATTCTGGATTCCGCACAAAACATTCAAAATTTAATGCGGACATCATTGCGCCTACTTCTGCTTGTACATAATATTCGGATCGGTCTCCTGTCTCTTCGTCAATGTCTAGATTTAAAGTCATCACGACTTGACCGCCTCCTCTTGATACTATGTTTATACAACTGCGCCATTCGTCCAGTCTTTCAAGGCTCGCCTCATTCTCTCTATAGTGTTGAATATATACGTTATCCATATCTCCAAAGTATTTAAGGCTGGGAATTTGATAAGGCTCAATAATCGCATTTTCTGGAAAGGTTAGGCCTTCATCCATTTCCTTTAATTTAAGAGCCATGTCTATCCCTAATTTCTCCTTAATGACCATTGAACAACTTTCCAGATCGTAGTCTTTCTTTTCTAGCATCAGGCCGTCAAAGCATAAAACACACATAATAGGATTTCCAAAATAGTCTAGCATAACTTGTAGAATTTTGTTTTCAAAGTCGCATAACAATGTATTCATATAACTGGCCTCGTGGTTGAAGTCTTCGCCTCTGTTAATCCGCCTCTGCTTAACTTTTCAAATTCTTTAATGTCTGCCCCCGCAATTCCATGTAGGGCTTTCATTTCTTGTTTGAAGGCGGTGAGAAACCTCGTCTTTTTCGCGACTGCGTTGTAATCCTTTTCGCCTCCATTTAGGACTGATAGGATAATCTGTTTTGCCTTGTCTCTGTCAATCGTCTCGTTTTTGCTCGTGAGATCGGCTATTACCTTCTCTCTATTTTTCACATACGACCGCAGATATTTCGCTTCAAAGTTAAATATCGCACATAAATGTAGTAGTATGACTGGATGCGCATTTACCATATCAATATCTACATAGTAATCGCGGGCGATAGTATGCCTTATCTCGCGCGGTATGTTTTGGAGAGATAATGAGCCTACAGCATTAAATCTACCTTTGCCCCCGTTTTGCCGATACACTACAGAGACTTTATTGTTGAATACTTTTTGAATATATTTTTTTAGCAGTGTTATAGGACTTCCGTCTTTGAAACATTTCTCTCGCAGTTGGCCTTTTAGGTCGTCAAAATTGTTAATAATATAGGATAGTTTGTTCGCATCAAACAACTCCTCTTTGTTAATAAACTGAGTGTGGGTCGCCTCCTCAACATCCATCTATAATAAAGTTATAAATTTTTTTTCGTGGTTAATCTGGTTATTATAGATAGTACATATAAGACACTATATATTATCCTTAGATGGAAATTATATATGAGACCGCTACACTGGAGAGGATTTTAGGCTTAAAAAAAATAGTTGCGTCTGTCTGCCGTTAGATTTCAATTGGGGTTGTTTTTAAATTAATAAATGTTTTGTAAGTATCTAGATTGCCGTATAGTTTATTTACAACGGAAGCAACTATTATATATGTTGTGTCCCGCCGTGGTTGTTTTTAAATTAATAAATGTTTTGTAAGTATCTAGATTGCCGTATAGTTTATTTACAACGGAAGCAACTATTATATATGTTGTGTCCCGCCGTGGTTCAAAGGTGATATATTTGGGTTCATACATCACTAACACGTATCTCTTGTAGGATTTGTCCCACCACATCGGATTGAATTTCTCGCATTTGCATTCTTCGCTCAACTCTTTGGCGGGTGTGGTGCTTTTTGCTTCGTCTATATAAAATTTAAGTCTGTTGAAACGATCTCTGCCAACATAGCGGGCTATCATTACTTTAGATCGCGCATCTTTTCGCTCTTTTACGCATTTTTTGTAGGTTTTCAATTCTTTTCTTCTTGTGATAGTCGCGCACCATTTCAGATACCTTCTTCGCCCTCGCCTGCCTTTCTTGTATCTCTCTCATTTTGATAAGTTGCTCCTCCTTGCGCACTTCGTCCATGTGATCGCCATATCTTACGAATGACTGCCACACGTCCAACATTTCCACAATCTGCGCCATTTTATACTCCGTAATCTCTGCTTTCATTTCGTCAAGAACATCATCCACTTCGTTTATTGTTTTTACGTGTTGTGCATTAGACTTTGTTCCCGCTCTGCTTTCTTTGCCGTTCATTATAATCAAGTCTCCTTGCGGTTTTTCATCTTTAACCTTTTCGGGGTTGCCATACACTAATCTATAAAGTTGCTCTCGTGTTTGATATAGTGCATTTAACCGCATTTTACAAACCCCTTGTTCGTTCTCTAGTTTTTTGATTTCAGTTTCCAACCATAGCAACTTTGTCTTGTAAAAGCACATATAATGCTTATCTTCTAATGAGTGGACGCCTGCCTTTATCTTCTTTTCGCATATTGCGCATTGCCTCTCTGTCATGTAATCTATTTCTAAAAGGCCGATGTTTTTCCTAGGTCTATAGAAATGGTTATACGAACACGAAACACCAACAAATACAACATAATCGCCACACGCATACGGGTACGCCTTAGTTATCCGCTTATTACATAAGCATCGCTCTGGATCGTTTAAATACTCTAGGTTTTCACTTGCTTCAACATCAGTGGGCATCCATTGCTTTTGTCTGGCTGTATGCCCGCTAGTATTTCGTTTATCCGCTCTTCTCCTTGAGTCTTTGCCATTGTCTTATGTGGTGTATTATATATATTATACATAAGGTTATTTCTTTAGAATGAAATTCCTTGTGCTCGCTTTCTCTTATCTTTCCTTTTAGCACTAATCGTCTCTTTGTTCGCTTCGTAATATTTCTTGCTTGCCTTTCTAGCCATCTCGGGCTTCCTTTTCGCATATTCCAGTCTTGATTTTCTGCGAGCCTCCAGTCGCTCCTCATCTGTCAAATACTTAAGTGGTGGTGCCATCTTATATTATAAAATATCTTATATATATTATACATAATAATATGTTTAAATAGAAAATCCCCCCTCCGTCAATTCCGCGTCGCCGACGCTTCCCGTATGGTTTGCCCCGCGGTGTCTCTCAGAGCACAAATCGCCTTCAACTGCTTCTTTTTGCCCCGTCCTTAAAGTCCTTTTTTTTATTTTTAAGTCCCCTATAATTTTAAGGACACCCTAGAAGCGGTATTTTATTGTAATTCTAACTCCACCCATATTACCACACGCCCCATCCTTACTTCCTTATTATTTTTATTAACATTATTATTATAAAAAAAGGGTATGTAAAAGAGGATTTAACCCCATTTGACTGAGTTTAACTATGTCCTTGTGGAAGTCCCCTGTTTTAGTCCCCTGTTTTCAGAGAAGTTGGCCGACCCCCCCCCCCTTTATTGTCCATAATACCATTTGGCCGAGGGGGGTAATGTTACATTTGAGAACAGGGGATTACCAACCCCGATAGTTTAAATGAAGACATTTTAACGAAATAATACCCCTACACCTATTGTTTAAGTCCTTGTGAGTTGGCGGATCCTTATTTCCATAAGTACCCTTGATTTACAAAAACAGCAAAATACGCTCTCCTATTCATCGCGGGTAATAAACCGATTGAAAACTTGGCCTCCAAAACATGGAAAAATTGATTTTTTTGACATTTTGCAAACTTTTTCACATTTTTGAGGAAAAAATGAAACAATAAAATGAGTATCTTTAAAAAAAATGAAAAAAAATAAGGACTTATTGAAAAAAATAAGGACACCTAGCAAGCCTTATTTCACTATAAGTCGTTTTACTCTTCACCTTTCTACCCGTCCTTATTTTTTAAGAACGAGGAGGAAAAAAAAGGAAATCCCCGCGAATACTACCTGTGACTCGCCCCCACAATGAGGTACGTATCTCAAGTAAAAAAAAAACACAATGAGGTACGTATCTTGCAACCAAATACCCAAAAACATACGATCTGTTGATTTCGTGAATAAACAGAATTTCACTTTTTTGTGTGTATTTACCCCCCCAACCCCCCCGCCACTCACTTCGTGAGTGTCCGCCCCCCCTTCCCCCCTTTGATCATTTGTATATATAAAGGTTGTCTATCCGCAGTTATTGAAACAAGCATTAAAAATGTAGAAAACCAACATTAGACATATAGAAAACATACAAAGAAAACATGAAAACTGACGAAGGTTTTCCAAAAATCAACAAACTAAACACTTAGAAAGAGATTACGACGAAAAGACACATAAACCATATACACGAAGTTTATATATATTTTTATGAAATAAAAATATGGTTTATGTGTCTTTTCGTCGTAATCTCTTTCTAAAGTGTTTAGTTTGTTGATTTTTGGAAAACCTTCGTCAGTTTTCATGTTTTCTTTGTATGTTTTCTATATGTCTAATGTTAGTTTTCTACATTTTTAATGCTTGTTTCAATAACTGCGGATAGACAACATTTATATATATATACAAATGATCATATATGTGTGTGTGTGTGTATATATATATATCGCTCGCTCTCTCTCTAACGCTCTCTCTCTCTATCTCTCTCTCTCTCTCTCTGTGTTTCTTTATACTAATAATTCCATAAAAGCAGGGTTGGCTATCAGAGTAATGACCTAGCAAGAAATTCGGAAATCAGCGTGTTTATCTTGTTTTGTTACGTGTGTGTCTGTGTGTGTGTGTGTATGTATAAGTGTATTATTGTATATGTGTGTGTAGGATAGTGGGGAATGAACCTCGTATGATGTATGACCCAAAGAATGTAAACGCTTCGACTTCTAGAAAAACAAGTGCTTACCACCCTCTGCAACCTCCACTAAACACACCAAACCAAGGAAAGAAAAACCGAACGCACTTAGAAAAAAAAAAAGATGTGAGGACGAAAGGTTTTGTGAGCAGCGACTGGTGGAGTTACGGTGCAGAGGTGCGGGCAAAAACTCCACCATAGAGGTGGGGTGATTTGTGCAACCTTTTGACCTGTGATGGGAAATCCCGCCTTGACGCAGATTTCATGGTTCCGATAGCTCTTCCATGCGGTTGATAGTACCCAACTTCGTATTATAAAGTTGAATTGAATGCAGTGTTACCACGTGCATGTGCTCTTCCAGTGTATCGATTAGATTCCCAAGTATTCTCCTTTCCACATATTGTCGATTGCTTACAGACATGATTTGTTGTGTTGTGTGTGGAAGCTGGATCAACTTTTGGATTCTATTTTCGAGAACGAGGACGTGGCGAAAGACTTGGAGCAAGTCAATTGCGATCAAGTGGATCTGGCTCGCAAGCAGGCAATGACTGACAGGAAATTCGAGAATCCTCCCAAGTACCATGACATCAGGGACAGGTAATATGACTCGCTTACCTAACCACCACCACCACCCCCCTTATCATTGTAGTTACCTCACTAATCATCATACAGGTAGCTTCAGGTAATTATCACTGCAATTATTCTAATGATAATTCACATGGCACTTACCCAGCATATCTAAAGGCAATTCCCATGATAATTACGCTAGTCAGTACTTAGGACCATTACTCCAAAGGTGATTCCCATGGTACTTACCCCCCCCCCCCCCTGTATACCTAAATGCAATTCCCATGGTACTTACCATAGTCAGTACTTAGAACCATTACTCCAAGGGATAATTCCCAAGGTACTTACCACCCCCCTGTATACTTAAAGGCAATTCCCATGGTACTTACCCCCCCCCCCCCTTGTATACCTAAACGCAATTCCCATAGTACTTACGCTAGTCAGTATTTAGGACCATTACTCCAAGGGATAATTCCCATGATACTTACCCTACCCTCCCCTCCTGTATACATAAAGGCAATTCCCATGGTAATTACGCTAGTCAGTACTTAGGACCATTACTCCAAGGGATAATTCCCATGGTACTTACCCCCCCCCCCCCTCCCCTGTATACCTAAATGCAATTCCCATGGTACTTACCATAGTCAGTACTTAGGACCATTACTCCAAGGGATCATTCCCATGGTACTTACCCCCCCCCCCCTGTATACATCAAGGCAATTCCCATGGTAATTACGCTAGTCAGTACTTAGGAACATTACTCCAAGGGTGATTCCCATGGTACTTACCCTTGTCAATACTTAGGGCCATTACTCCAAGGGTGATTCCCATGGTACTTACTCCCCCCCCCCCCCCAATAACTACCAGGGTAATTTTACTCCAACTGTGATTCCCAATATTAATGGTGCTTATAATTATCTTAGTGAGTACTTAGGGTGATTATCAGGGCTATTATTCTAAGAGTTATTCCCATGGTACTTACCTTGCAGGTAACTTAGGATAATTATCAGGACCATCACTCTAAAAGTAGTTCACATCCTACTTATGTTTGCACTAGCAATTACAATATAGGTAACTATCAGGACCATTACACAGGCTGGCATATACTTATTATGTCCAGAGTCATTACCCCTACAATATTATTGATGACAATTGTCCTGGCTATCTATATATTCAACTAATCTAATCTTATATGGCAGTAGTATGTACGCATATATATATATATATATATATATATATATATATATATATATGTATATATAATTTGTTGTATGTATATATAATTGTATGTGTGTCAAATAATTACTTATGCAATTGCACTAGTACTGCTGTTGGTTGTTCATTTGGTTTCTGTGGATGATGGTTGATTGTTGTCTGTCACTTCAGTTGGTAAATAATTGTTGGTTGTTGTTGATTAATTTCTGTTACTGTTGCTTTGCTTCGAGTGCCTGCGGCCATAGCCTCGCTTGCTGTGTAAGTTGACACCGCTACCAACTCGTTGTGTGGCACCGTTCTCTTGCATGGTAAATGTAGTGCGTGGTGTTGACTTTTCCGCACGCGCCGTTGTCCTAGCTACCATAGTCCCTGCCCTCCCTTTCCAAGCGTGGCCAAACTCTGTGTGGCAGCACGTCTATGTGTGGTTTAGTTGACAGTATGTGCACGTGAGATACATAAGAGGGCTTGCAATTGCTTTCTTTTGCAGTATATACATTGAATTGTACCGTTTGTGATGTAAAATACAAACTTCTGACTTATACACATACAATTCAATAGTATTACATACATAATCATACATAGTACATACATACATGCATACATACATACATACATGCACAATGCATACATACATGTGTTCTCAAAATTATAATACATATTATCACTATACATGCATAATATTGTTGCTTGTTGTTACTTTTGGTTGTTGCTGTTTCATGTTAATATGGTTGTTGTTGTTGTTAGGTCTGGCTTGCACTGATTCTAAATTCAACAGTGAAGTAACAAATACATTTGTTTTCTTCTCCATCGATTATTGCAAGGCGCCGCACAAAAGGATTATTAATTAAAGTATTGCACGACGATATTAAAATGTTGTAATTTTTATTTAAAATGTTTGATAAAACATCAATTAAACTTTTTAACAAATGCTGAATCATACTAATAATACTGTTTCAACTGTTATCTCTTTTTCTCACAGATTTTTTCAGATTCTCCTTCTGAATATCTCTCTTTGCTTTCTCAAGACTCTTTCTCTCTCTCTCTCTCTTTTCTCTCTTACTCTCTCTCTCTCTCTCTCTCTCTCTCTTTCTCTGTCTCTCTCTCTCTCTCTTCTCTCTCTCTCTCTCTCTCTCTCTCTCTCTTTGTCTCTCTCTCTCTTCTCTCTCTCTCTCTCTTCTTCTTCTTTTCTCTCTCCCTCTCTCTTACTCTCTCTCTCTCTCTCTCTCTCTCTCTCTCTCTTCTTCTTTTCTCTCTCTCTCTCTCTCTCTCTCTCTCTCTCTCTCTCTCTCTCTCTCTCTCTCTCTCTCTCCTCAGAATGTGCTAGCTGTGCATAGCTGACGATATTAAATTTGATAAGGATGTTGACACAATTTGTGCATTTGGAACAGGCTTTTATTTTGTATCAATATTTATATTATTTCATTTTAATAAACAGCTAGTTAATATGCGCAATACTCAGGTACATTATATATATAATGTAACTTATTAAAGTTAGTATTTTGAATCATTAATATTATAGTATTAGTCAGTGTGACAGAGGTTTAATTTCTAATTATAATTTACATCGCTACAAGCCCGCTGATGATCTAAAAAAGTCCTAGCATTATGAATGGTTTCACTAACTGTTATTCAACCAGGATAGCACCCCTGTCGAAATGCATGGTCGAGGAAGGAGCACAAAGATTCTAGACTTAACAGAAAAATACAGAATCGATCCTACCAAGCGATTTCACTTGCTTCTAATCGAATGATCCAAGTGCACGTGCAATAAGTTAATTACTTATAGCATGAAATACATATTAATATTTTGATAAAATTGAAACTTTTGAAAAAATTTATCATTATATTTTAATGGCCTTGGAACCTTCGATTCACTAGTGATTGAACAATTGAATGAAATATATAAAAATAATTTTTGCTGTGACATACATACAGATGTGCCAGCATTACAATTATTAAACGGTTTGAAGTGTTACCAAAAGATCTGATAATAATGTTATTATTAATATTTGATTTCTTTGGTGCTGGGTGGATCCTATCAATTCTAAGAGCTTTTGAAAGAACATATTAATTGAGCTAGTACTATATATAAGTTATATATCCCAGCTACAACTAATTTCGATATCCAATTATTATTTACTTGAAATTCGTGCACTTGCAAGTGTTTTCCGAAACAAAAAAATTCTACACTACGGGGACAGGGGTTGCAAAATAAGTTGCGCATCGCAGATTTTTTTGCGAATCACAGATTTATTTTTGCGATTCGCAACGCTTTTTTTGCGATTTGCAAAGTCTATTTTGCGATTCGCAAATTTTTTCTCTGCGTTTCGCAAATTTATTTTGCGTTTCGCAAATAAATGTGTTGCGTTCCTCAAAATAAGTTGTTATTTGCAAAATTATTTGCGAATCGCAGATAATTTTGCGAATCGCAGACGTATTTTGCAAATCGCAGACATAATACATGTGCGTTTAGCAGGTTGTTGTTCCTCAAAATAAGTTGTTATTCGCAGAATTATTTGCGAATCGCAAATAATTTTGTGAATCGCAGACGTGTTTTGCGAATCGCAGACGTGTTTTGCGAATTGCAGACATAATACATGTGCGTTTAGCAGGTTGTTGTTTCTCAAAATAAGTTGTTATTTGCAGAATTATTTGCGAATCGAAAATACTTTTGTGAATCGCAGACGTATTTTGCGAATCGCAGACATGCTTTTCGAATCGCAATCATTTTAACTATGCGAAACATGTTTGTTGTAATCAAATCATCACAGCAATCATTAATAAGTAATATTTTCACTGTCTTATTAAAATTTATCAAAGACTTTTCCGGTATCTACATGTAGATATTAATATATTTCAAAGTTAATTTATAAATTAATCAAGACTGGACTGGAAGTTCAGCAGTTTTTCCGACAGGTTTCTTGCACGTAGAAATCCTCCACTTTGATCGCTGTCATTTCGCACTTGCAGCAGCCCTGGTCCAGCTGCTAATGGCAGAGCAGCTGCACTTGCGCGATGTAGTCGGCGGCAGTAACAAGAGATTGTACGCCCCACCTTGCAGGTCTTCCAGAAGAGGGATCAGCCACTTCTTCAATATTTTTGGCTTGGAGGGCCCTGGAATGATGTCGGGACGGTGAAAATTTGAAAGCGTGGATCCGAACGCAAGAAAAATGGAAGATTCATTACTTACAATGTTACCAGCTGCACGGAGTAGGCGGTGTTAGTTAGCCTGAAGCATGGTACGCCATCAAAAAATAAACCCAACGTCAAGACGTCAGGTCGCCGTGCGAACTCTTTCCACGCTGGACTGTCCTTTAACTCGTGCGGAACGTGCGGCGGACTATTGGTAGGAACAAACTTTCTCGCATCTGCGCACACCACCACACAGATTGCGATTCGCACACATACTGAGTTGTGATGCGCAGACATATTTGCAAATACTTGCGAATCGCAAAAATAATTGCGAATCGCAAAGATAGTTGCGAATCGAAGATGATGCATGCGCAGACATACTATAGCGAATCGCAAAAATAATTGCGAATCGCAAAAATAATTGCGAATCGCAAAGATAATTGCGAATCGCAAGTTTATGACTGCGCAGACATACTATAGCGAATCGCAAAAATAATTGCGAATCGCAAAAATAAGATGCCGGCTGCTCAGATGCCCACTGCCGGTTATCGGGTAACAACACTTCTCAGTGCACAGAGACTACAATTACTATTCAATAACTGAAATCATTAACAAATATATATTAATAACTTTTTTGTGCAGTCACTCCTTTTAATAAAACTTGTCACTCATAGGCATAAGTGTATTACAGTAATTTATATAATTACTGATGAGTGTATAGTTATTAATACTACTTCTTCTTCTTTCTTCTTCCTTCTTCTCCTTCTTTTTCTTTCTTCCTCCTTCCTTCTTCCTCCTTCCTCTTCCTCCTTCCTCTTCCTCCTTCCTCTTCCTCCTTTTCTTCTTCTTCTTCTTCTTCTTCTTCTTCTTCTTCTTCTTCTTCGTCTTCTTCTTCTTCCTTCTTCCTTCTTCCTTCTTCTTTCTTCTTTCTTCTTTCTTCTTTCTTCTTTCTTCTTCTTTCTTCTTCTTTCTTCTTCTTTCTTCTTCTTTCTTCTTTCTTCTTTCTTCTTTCCTTTTCTTCTTAAAGAGAAAATAAAAGAGAAAGGAAAAGAGAAGAGAAAGAGAAAAGAAAGAGAAAAGAGAACAGAAAAGAGAAAAGAAGAGAAAAGAAAAACGAAAAAAGAAAAGAAAAACGAAAAAAGAAAAGAAAAACGAAAAAAGAAAAGCGAAAAGAAAAGAAAAAAAGAAAAGAAAAAGAAAAAAAAAAGAAAAAGAAAAGAAAAGAACAGAGAAGAGAAGAGAAGAGAAGAGGAGAGGAGAGGAGAGGAGAGGAGAGGAGAGGAGAGGAGAGGAGAGAAGAGAAAATCTATTTGCGAATCGCAAAATAAGTTGCGATTCGCAAAATTTCTGCGAAAAAGAAAAGAAGAAAAAAAGAAAAACGAAAAGAAAAGAAAAAGAAAAGAAAAGAAACGAGAAGAGAAGAGAAGAGAAGAGGAGAGGAGAGGAGAGGAGAGGAGAGAAGAGAAAATCTATTTGCGAATCGCAAAATAAGTTGCGATTCGCAAAATTTCTGTGCGATTCGCAAAATTTCATGCAATTCGCAAAATATGTTGCGAATCGCAAAATATTTTGTGATTCGCAAAATTGTTGCACTGAATCACAAAATATTTTGCGATTCTCAGTTTCCTTTTTGTTTTTCTTTCTTCTTTCTTCTTCCTTCTTTCTTCTTTCTTCTTCCTTCTTCTTCTTAAAAAAAAGAAAAGAAAAAAGAAAAGAGAAAAGAAAATAGAAAAGAAAAGAGAAAAGAAAAGAGAAAAGAAAAGAGAAAAGAAAAGATAAAAAAGAAAAAGAAAAGAAAAGAAAAGAAAAGAGGAGAGAAGAGAGAGAAGAGAAGAGAAGAGAAGAGGAGAGAAGAGGAGAGGAGAGGAGAGAAGAGGAGAGGAGAGGGGAGGTCAACAGGCAATGTGTTTAATTTGTGCCTGCTTCTCATGATGTTGATCATGAGAGGCAGGCACAAATTAAACACAGTCTGTCGGTTTGCCAGGAAAACCATGTGTGTCGTGTAAAAGCATATCTGTTTTGCACGGAAGCATGAAGCTTAAGAATTCGAAGTACATGGGGTGCAACGTGCATCGCATTTGTATAAGGGCAACAAGTTAAAACAGATAAAAGACAGTGCATTTCTCACACTGATCATGATTTGATTATTTCTCAAAAAAACAAGCGAAGAATAGTTTCTTTGATGATGCATCATGAGCGTTGTTCATGATCAGTACTCACCTAATCCTCGGTTATGGTGTACCTCACCTGGGGCCTCAGAGTACCTAATCCTCATCCCCAAACATCGTCGGCGCTGTCAAACAACAGGCCCCCCCCCCCCCCTTTCTCTCACACACATACACCCACACTTTCACACATACACTCTTTACCTATCACAATTTTACTCTCTCTCTCTCTCTCACACACACACACACAGACACACACACACACGCTCTCTCTATTTCAACCTTGTTGCACATACGCTCCCCCACATGAACCTAGCTAGTTTACTAATCGCAAAAAATGTTTGTGAATCGCAAAAAATGTTTGTGATTCCCAACAGAATTTGCGAATCGCAAACTGTTTTTGTGATTCACATTTTATTTTGCGAATTACGAAATTGTTTGTGATTCACAAATTTTGTTGTGAATCATAAACATTTTTGCTATTCACATTTTTTTCTGCGAATTACATAATTGTTTGTGATTCGTAAATTTTGTTTTGAATCGCAAACAGTTTTGCGATTCACAATTGTTGGATCCCACACTACTACTACTACCACTAGTACTGCTACCACTACTACCACTATATATACTCTACTACTACTACTATTACTACTACTACTACTAGTACTACTACTACTACTACTACTACTACAACTACTTCTTGAAGCTTTTGATGAGCGTTGTTCAGTACTCACCTAATCCTCGGTTATGGTGTACCTCACTTGGAGCCCTGAGTGTATCTCTCTCTCTCTCTCTCTCTCTAGTCTCTCTCTCTCTCTCTCTCTCTCTGCACTCATGCTAGTCATGCTGGGTGTTGGCTTTTCACCCCCGTCTGGATAGTGAAGGAAAGACAAACTCAGATTTCAGCTTTGATATGCATGTCTGCCTCCCTGCCTCGTTATAAACATACCTACGCATACGTACACATTACATAAATACGTACATACATACATACATACATGTATACATATATACATACGTACACAACATCATTCATAATATCATTATACAGGTAAGGCTGAGTTTACTCACTCTCTCGCTCGCTCGCTCACTCACTTGCTCGCTCGCTCGCTCGCTCACTCGCTCGCTCGCTCACTCACTCGCACCCTCACATGAACCTAGTCTGCGAATCGCAAAACCGTTTGCGATTCACAAATTTTGTTACGAATCACAAACAGTTTTATGATTCACATTTTATTTTACGAATTACGTAATTGTTTGCGATTCGCGAATTGTGTTGCGATCGCAAATTGTTTTGTGATTCACAATTTTTACAGCTACTTGTGCTTGCCTATATAGGTGCCTAAATGGTCCCAACTTAACTCAGAACCCAAGCATGGCAATCTTCGATCTGCTCTGGCGGCTTTATGCAGGCCTTCACTAAGGACAACTTTCCTACCTGTGCGTTCGGCGAGTCCTTTTGCTTTAGATGTAGAGAGGAGAGTGCCCAAAAGCTGGATGTCTTTTGTGTTTTATGTGTGCAGCGATGCAACGTCTTACGAGTTTTTCGACTTTAATACTAAAAATAGTTCCGGTTGGCGATCGCACCAGCAGGGCGAGGTGCTGTGCCCATTGAATAATATTATATTGTCTGGCAAACGAAAAAGTACACAAAATATGCCCTTCGTACCGACTAGCGGTAGCCAAGATGCAGTCACTGTTGCGAAAGCTATGTTTCGTCGCAAGAGTGTTTCTGACAGTATATATTCAGATGTAATTATACAGTCTAAGGCAAAAGGAAAGTGGCATGTGATTCATTTCCTGGGCAACGACTGCTCATCATCGAATATCAGCTTACCAAAAACATCTCCTGTTTTTCACCGAGCTTTTCAATCTGTTAATAGCCTCAGGAACGGAAACCCCTTTTGTTATTTACCAATGTGCGTGAACAGTGTAAACCATGTACAGGGAAAGTGCAAGATGGAGACTTCGAGGTAGGGACAGAAGTTTTTTATGACGGACTCTTACATCTGAATCAAAGAAAAAGACTGACGCAGGAAAGTTGGGATAGGGTACTTGCGTTGAGTCTGCGTTATCAGAAAACACTTAGCTGTGACTTGCATGTTTGATGTTAGTAGACGTTTAATACGTTAAGTTTATCAATTAAAAATATCTTCCATTTGATTTGAAACAGCACTGGAACCGGAAGCCTTGAATATATTGTGAAAATAAAAAAAATTGCGAATCGCAACATATGTTGTGATTCACAACCAACTTTGCGAATCGTAAAATATTGTGCGAATCACAAACCATTCTGCGATTCGCAACATATTCTGCGAATCGCAGAAAAAATCTGCGATTCGCAAATTATTTTGCGATTCGCAAACAATTTTGCATTTTTCCAAAAAAGTTTGCGAAAATCTACGAATTTTGCGATTCGCACATAATTTCCGCAAAATATGCGACAAATTGCGAATCGCAGACAATTTTGCGGGTACGTGTCCCCGTAGTGCGATTTGAATAGAGTTACATTATAACTTAGATTAATATAATAATGTGTATATCCTGTCAGACTGACTATTTGTTATTAACATATATTATCAATTAACCGCTACCGATCAGCTGTAGATAAACAGGATGAAGAATAGTAATTTTGATAATATTTTTAAATTGTGATCCAAACATTAAATATTTATAATTGTATTATTCTTAAATTGAGCGACTATGCATCGTTCATCGACGTTATTTTAATATGCACACAAATTTTAACTGGCATTATATATACAATTGTTTTTTGATCATGAGTCATTATGACAAATCGTTAGCTAGGTACTTATTCTACTACTACTACTACTACTACTACTACTACTAGTATTACTACTACTATTACTACTGCAACTAGTAGTAAAAGTAGTAGTAGTAGTAGTAGTAGTAGTAGTAGTAGTAGTAGTAGTAGTAGTAGCAGTATTAGTAGTAGTAGTAGTAGTAGTAGTCCTAAGTAGTAGTAGTCCTAAGTAGTAGTAGTAGGAGTAGTAGTAGTAGTAGTAGTAGTAGTAGTAGTAGTAGTAGTAGTAGTAGACTGTAGTTAATAATATTGCTAAGTAACATTATTGATATTAGCATATTGATGATTATGATGATATTAATATAACTTAGCTAATAATAGATAATAATCATATTAACTTTTACCCTGTCACACGACCGCTCCCGGTCGCAAAAAGAACGGATTTCTCCAGGTGTTGCGGACCCCCGATTGGACAAGGGTTAATAATTAACGTGGTAGTTACCATAGAAATGTCTACTGCTAACCGTTACACAAATAGACCATTGTGCAGCCGTTACACGATCACATAGACCCTCCGGCCTGCACACCTACGTATGAATTCATCTGTTGCAATGCTTTCTTGCTTATCCTTGCGGCCCATGAAATTCTTAAAATACTTACGACTTCATGCCCTATCGACATGCACAATGATGCAGGGAAATTCCCCGGGAAATTAACCAAATTTTGACAAATTACCAGGGTAATTGTCAGTGAATGCTTTTATGTGTTGGCACGTGGCCCTACGCGGCCGCACAGGAGGACGCCGCCGTCCAGTTCTTTGCCGGCATAGACAACTCGACGCTCGACATCGACTTGGTGCGCGCTGACTCGCTGCTGCCGTCCACCAACGTCAGCGTCGTGCTCAAGGTGGACACGGAGGGCCAGGAGTTGAGGTGCTGGAGGTCCTGCGCGCGCTCTTTGAGGCCAGGCGTGTTATTTACGCGGTGGTCGAATACAACCGCGCCATGTGGTGCCGGCGCGAGGGGCAGCCATGGGAAAGCTGTGACCCCGTCCGCTCCAAGAGCGCGGCCATGGAGGTGTACGACTGGCTGACCACAGCGGGTTATGAGCTATCGGCCCTGGGCCTGGGCCGGCTGGACCGGGCCGGTTTCTACGCCCTGGTGCACGAGCCCACACAGGGCCACTGCTCACTTTCGATTTTCTCTTGCTGCTGCCCCCGTGACATCCTGTCGTCCCGCGAGAACCACGACCACCCCCTCCTCGCCGTTCCGCACGGCCGCCACTAAACATTGCAATGGGAAGACCACTTGGCTTTATGGGCCGTACCTTGACTACAAGCCCAATCTAGATCATCCAACTAGTGACTCTCAAACGAGACGGCTTACTCTCTGGGACCGGAAGGCAAGGCCGCCCCTCCCCCCCTCCCCCCTCCTAGAGCCCGCGCCAGCGGTTTGAGCCCCCCCGGGGGAGTGGAAGGGAGGGGAAGCACAAGACAAATTAAAAGGAGAGAGGGGAAGGGCGCGTCAAGAAAGTGTGAACAAGAATTTTTTATTAAAGCTCGACGGTCTTACACTTGGCACTGAAAACTAGGAGAGGGAGAGGGAAGAGGCAGGGGAGGAGGAAGCACGGATTGTCTTATTCTCCAGTCTGAGAATTGGAAGTGGGAGTGGGAAGGGGGAGGGGCGGGGGGCGCGCTAAGAATGTACAAAATAATAATAATAATAATAAATAATAAAAAAATCCTTGACAAAGTTTTTATCTTGGCGCTGAGAACTAAGAGAGGGAGAGGGAAGGGGGCGAGGGGGGCGCCAAGAATATGCGAATTCTTTTTTAATCAAAGCTCGACAAAGTCGTACACTTGGCAATGAGAACTAGGAGAGGGGGATGGAAGGGGAGGGGGGAGAGGGGCACCAAGAATGTGCAAATTCGTTTTGTTAAAGCTCGGCAAAGTCCTACACTCTCGGCACTGAGAACTAGGTGAGGGAGAGGGAGGGGGGAGGAGAGGGGGAGAGGCACGACCCTGTGCTTAGCCCCCCGTCTGAGAACTTGGATAGGGGAGAGGGGTGGGGCTTAGTGGAGGCGTTTCATGTACTTATGTTTTTTTGTAGCTTCTGCGCCCTTCCCTTCCCCCTTCCCCTGCTTCTTGAGCCCCCTGGGCTTAGGGGGAGGGGAGAGGGGAGGGTGGCAAAAAGGATCTTTGGATACAGAGAGGGGAAAGGGGGGGGGGGGGCGCCCCTCCCCCCTGGAGATCCGGGCACGATAAATGGGGGGGGGGGGGGGCGCCCGGGCATGTGTTCATTGGCATCTTCTTAGTTTCAGTTCTGCCCCTGCTCTTGGAGCCCCCCGGGCTCAGGGGGGGGGGGAGGGGGAGGCACAAGACAGATTTAAAGGAGAGAGGGGGGGGAGGGGGGCGCCAGGGGAGAAGGGGGCGCCCCCCGTTTACGAACAGGGAGCGGGAGAGGAAAGTGGGGGGGGGGGGGGGGGGGAAGGTGCGCCAAGAAAGTGCGAAAAAGAATTTTGTATTAAAGTTCGACGGTGTTACACTTGGCACTGATAACTAGGAGAGGGAGAGGGAAGAGGTAGGGGAGGGGGAGAGCACGAATTGTCTTAGTCCCCCGTCTGAAAACAGGGAGCGGGAGAGGGAAGGGAGAAGGCAGGGGCGCGCTAAGAATTTTTTTAAAAAAATTGATAAAAAAAGAATCCCTGACAAAGTTTTAATCTTGGCACTGAGAACTAAGAAAGGGAGAGGGAAGGAACAGGGGCAGGGGGCGCGCCAAGAAAGTACGAAAAAGAATTTTTTATTAAAGCTAGACAAAGTCTTAATCTTGGCACTGAGAATTAGGAGAGGGAGAGGGAAGGGGAGGAGCAAGCACCATCTGCATTTGCCCCCCCCCCCCCCCCCCCCGTCTGAGAGCAGGGAGTGGGAGAGGGAAGGGGGAGGGAGGCGCCAAGAATGTACAAAAAGAAATGTAATTAGAAAAGTCTCGACAAGGGAGAATGGAAGAGAGGGGGTGGGGGGGGGGGGGGCTTAGTGGAGGCGTTTCATGTATTTATTTTTTTGTAGCTTCTGCGCCCTTCCCCTACTCCTTGAGCCCCCTGGGCTCAGGGGAGGGAGGAGGGTGGCAGATCGGATCTTTGGATACAGGGAAAGGGGGGGGGGGGGGAGGGTGGGGGGCGCCCCGGCATGGGCTCAGTGGCATCTCGTTAGTTTTGCTTTACTTCCGCCCCCTGCTCTTTGAGCCCCCCGGGCTCAGGGGGGATTAGAGGGGAGGGGAGGCACAAGGCAGATTTAAAGGAGAGGGGGGGGGGGGCGCCATGGAGATGGGGGGCACCCCCCCCCCTCCTTTCCCTTCCCCCCCCCCCCCCCCGGCACCCCTCTCTCTCCTCTCGCTTAGCTGTTCCCCTCTTCTTTCTCCCCTGGGGGGGGGGGGCACCTGCTCCCCCTTTCTTCTCTTCCCTTCAGGTTTGTAAATTTTTTGTCAGGCTTTTGCGTAGAAAGAAAAAGGGGTTTGCGCTCAGTATCCTGGTTTTGTCTTCAAGATCAAAGAGATGATCCACCCATGAGAGCATGCCATCTCTGGGAGCTGCTAACGGGCAGCGCTGACCTAGAGTCGAGGGCCAGCCCCGCCCGAGAGCAAGCGCGCGGGCGGAAACGGAAGCGCCATTATGATGAGACTCCCGCAGTCGGTGGCACTAGACCAACCCAAACCAAGAGCCAAGAGATGTCTCGATCATTACATTTAGGCGCCGATGAGCGCAAGCAGGCCGGGGCCTGGCTAAGCGCGTTGCGGTACCAGATCGGGCACTGCTTACAAGTCGTAGCGCTGGACGTGACGGCCCTTGGTGGGCGTCCTCGCGTGCTCAAAACCCTGGCAAATGTTATGAAGAAGCACAAGGGCAAGTTTGACTTACGGCTGCGCCTCAGCGAGGAAGAACACATTGAGGAAAAGAGCAGAGTCGTTTGCCAAAGCCTAGCGTGGCTTGCCTATCCACTGGCGCGCAGCCTGGAGCTGCAAGGACTGCGCGGGGGGTTTTACAAGCTACCGCGCCACAGTGAGGGGCGCCTGGTGCTGGCCGACTGCCAAGAAGCCACCTTGGTGCTTGAAGGCCCACCCAAATAGTTGAGTCTGCTGGACTGCGTCACTTGTACCACGACCCTAGATCCAACCTCGACAGGCTGGTTCGACAACGACGGGGACATAGACAAGGCCGTCAGGCTCGAATACACTGCTCGGAGCTCGCGCTGTCCAGCGCCGCAATCGGCTCCGGCACCTAAGCCTGGTCAGGGTAGAAGACCTGGAAGTGGTCTGGTTTGGATCAGGCCAGGGCCTGAGCTGGCCTGGCTTGGATTTATCCCAGGAAAACTATCCTTTTGTAACTTCTCTTCATATCCGCTTCAACGGCGCCGCCGATGACGAACGAATACGTCTTTTAGTGAACGCAGGCCTGTCGCGGGACACTGTGCGTTTGGTGATAGAGTATGCCCCGTCGACCTGCACACTTCTGGGCCAACAACTGCGCCACAGCTTGTTTATGGGCCGAACCCTAACCAAAGTTCAGATGAGGAGGATGGACGTAACCACATGGTGGGCACGTTGGAGCTGGAGGGGTTTGCTCTGGGGGCCGGCGTGCCCGACGTGCTTTATGATTTTCTGAAGTATTTCTTGCGGCGGAGGCTCCGATTGGTCAATTGCACGCTTGCGCGTCCGGCGAACGCGCTAGCTTGGGCAAAAGCTTTTCAAGTGCTGACCATTGGGACAGAAGAGCTTTCTTGGCACGGCTGCAATTTCGTCGACGATAAGTTTGTCGCCCTGGTGTTTGATTCTTCCTTGTCTACCCGGCGGAATCGGAGCACGAGTCTGAAGAGGCTGGACCTCAGCGGCACGCGCGTCGAGTCGCTGCCTCCCAGGCTGCTGGCACCGCTCCCCAAGCTCCAGAGCCTACACCTACCTAGCCTCGACGTGCTGGACGCCTGCCTCCAACAGCCTGACTTGTCTGTCTTAGCGGACCTGCAAGAGCTGCGAGCTGACCGGGCCTTGGAGTGGATTTTGCTACCCAAGTACTTTGATTTATTCAAAAACATGCGTTGGCTGGAACTGATCCTGACGAAAGACATAGATGATTGTGAGCTGCGCCTGGTGCAAGATGCATGGCACGCCTGCCCCCGGCTGACTCGCTGGTGCCTGCACGACGCGGGCGGAGGCATGAGCTTTCAATGCGCCCGGGCGCTGCACCAGCTGGGCGAGCTACCCGCCTGCGCGGTTCGGGGCACACTCACTCTGGACTTGCGAGGCACCAGGCTGACCCTGGATCAGCTGGCACAGCTGCAAACGTGGGACCGGCTCACCTGCCTGTTTGACTTGACTTGCCAGCCCATTGCGCGGGGCTGGAGGACGCCAAAAAAAAACCTTAAGAGAAAATCTTTTTGATTAAATCTCGACTGTCTTAGGGCGGAAGGTGTGTGGGCCTGACATGGAGAAGGGGGAGGGGGGACGCCAAGAAAGTGCGGAAATTGATTTTTTATTAAGACTCGATTGTCTTACACTTGGAACTGAGAACTAGGAGAGGGAGAGGGAAGGGGAAGGAGAGGAGCAAGCACGATCTGCATAATTTTGCCCTCCCCGTCTGAGAACAGGGAGTGAAAGAGGGAAAGGGGAGAGGGAGGGAAGCGCCAAGAAAGTACAAAAAAAATGTAATTAAAAAAGCCTCGACAAGGGAGAATGAAAGAGAGGGAGGGGGGGGGGCTTAGTGGAGGCGTTTCATGTATTTATTTCTTTTGTAGCTTCTGCGCCCTTTCCCTCCCCCTGCTCCTGCTCCTTGAGCCCCTGGGCTCAGGGGGGGGGGGGGGGAGTAGAGGGGAGAGGGAGGGGGGGGGCGCCATGGAGAAGGGGCAACCCCCCCCCCCCCGCCCCCCTTTCCCCCGCCCCCCTTCCTTTCTTCCCCCTCTCCCGGCATCACCACCCCCCCCCCCCACTATGGCTTCAAAAAAAATCCCGGACGGCTTATAAATCTTAATTTTGAGATTTTGTCGCGAAATCCAAGATTATATCTCGGTTTTCAAGATTTTTTTTCTCGGAATCCGCGATTAAAATCTCAAAAATCGAGACTTTATTACGGTATTCAAGATTTTATCTGAGACACGAGATAAACTAGTGATCACGGGATAAACTCGGAACCAAGATAAATGCACATATCTCGGAGTCGAGAAAAAATCGCGTTAAACGCGATAAAAATCTTGTTTTCAGGTTTTAAACCCGACGTTTGTATTAATGTCGTTTTCTCGGAAAAATGTCGTTTAACGAGATAAAATCTCGGAGAATGAGATCTTGCTGAAAAATGCATATATCTCGTGCTGGAATAAAAATCCCCGGTTCACAAGATAAAAATTACGACTCCGGGTTATCAACGCGATTTTTGTGGAAAATCTCGTTTGTGGAGGTAAAATCTTGTAATACGTTGTAAAACACTCGGTTTCGAGATTTTGCCCATATTCCGTATTAAAAAAACACATATGTCGTATCCGAGAAAAAATCGCGTTAAACGCGATAAAAATCTTGTTTTCGGGTTATAAACTCGACGTTTGTATTAAATGTCGTTTGACGAGGTAAAATCTTGAAAACATGTCGTTTAACGAGATAAAATCTCTAAGCATGAGATCTTGCTGAAAAATGCATATATCCCGTGCTGGAATAAAAATCTCGGACTCCGAGATAAGAATTTCGACTTCAGGTTATTAACTCGACTTTTGTAGTCAATCCCGTGCTTTGAGATAACATCTTGTATTACGTATAAAAATCTCGGTTTCGAGATTTCGCCCATATTTCGTATAAAAAAACACATATGTCGTATCCAAGAACAAAATGTCGGATTCCGAGGAAAAAATCTTGTACTCAATATAAAATCTTGATGTCTGTAGAAAATCTTGTCAGTTAGGATAAAATCATAAATACCAAGAACTAAATCTCTGAAACTAATATAATATTATCTCGTCTGTACAACATAAAATCTGGTTTGTTGAGAATTAAATCTTGGCGACTGATAACTTGAAGTATAAGGTAACAATCTTGGTTTCCAAGATAAAATCTGGCTTGCCGAGATAAAATCTTCGTATTTGCAATAAATCGCGTGCGTGAAGATAAAATCTTGTAATTTGTCATAAAAATCTCGGTTTCAACGCATATGTATCGGGCAGGGGTCAAATCTCGTAAACCCTCAGGATTTTACGGAAATGCCCGAAATATTGCGTTATACGCATTAATCTATCGGAAATCCGAGATAAAAATACGGACCTTTGCATTTTATGGCGTTAAACGCAATAAAATTGCGTTTAACGCGATTTTAATCTCGGAATCCGCGTGTGTACGGAAGTCGGGATTTTATCTCCGAGGTCAAATATTTATCCCGTGGTTGATATAATATCTTGACAAAAACATAATATTTCGCGAATCGAGATCAGAATCTCGGATTACAAGTTTTTATCTAAAATTCCGTTATATATGTACACACACATATATATATATATATATTTATATTTATATATATTATATATATATATATGGAGTTACTGTACTTACAATGGGAGAACATAAACAACTTCAAATTTAATCCAGCGTAATCAATTAAACTTAGAAACACTTTACAATCAACTTAAGGATACACGCTGGGAACTACAAAACGTTCGTGTTCATCTAGTTCAGCGGTGTCATTCAATGGCTTAGGGCAAGCAAGACCGACGCATAAAATATCTTCGACAGGTATCAACTCACTAGCTGGAAGAGTCTCTTCGTTTCCGTCCAGCACAGTGAGATGCTTGCCAAGTACAGCATTAATTAAAACTGGATACTTGACTACTCGCAAAAAACGCATTGCAATTTGATTGTGCTCATCACGAGGAACTCGAGCGGTGAAAAAAGGCTGTACACCACTATCTACTCGGCACCACTGACCGCTTTTCAAGTAAACAAAACAGGATGAACAGTCCCTATTTGCCCGGCCCTTGAGTCCATCCGCACAGGTAAATCGTCTGCTCTGCAGCACAAGCTGCACAAAATCCTGGCAGTCAGAACTAATATCTTCATCTTTGACATCCAGATGTTTTCCGTCTTTTGCCGCCTATGGAGTACAATGATCATGATCAGATCCTTGCAGTATACTGTGCATGGCGCTACACGATCAAGCTGTACAACAAGGGAAATTCTTGCATGTTTGAGTTCACATGTTAAGGCAAATTCATTTGGGCTCGAGGTAGCATCGACAGGAAAAGTACTTTACCTAGCAGCATCTCTCTCATCCTGCGTAGCCAGACGAAAAGCACCGATTCCCCAACATTTTTATTTATCATCCAAGATTTCTTCGCAAAAAGTAAAATATCGACTACAAGATTATACTCAATTTTTAAGATAAAATCTATTTTGACCAGATTTAGACTTGACGCCGACATATTATACCGGAATTTGAGATAAAAACTTGTATTCCGAGATATTGGTCTCGATTCGGGAAATAATCTTGAATTTGGATTTTATGTTGTTATTTAATATTCTCAAGATATTGTGTTAACCACGAGATAAATACTTGGCGTCCAAGATAAAATTCCGATTTCCATGAAAACTCGGAATCCGAAATATCGGAATTTTCTGGTGGCAGGATTCTGGCGGCGAAACTTTGCGCAATTCCCCTGCAAAAACGGCTGGTCCGTTCTGGCCGGGAAAAGTTACATTCGACGTTTCAGGCCAGGCGCTATCAGAATCGGCAATAAAAAAATTTCAGGTGGGCGGTGGCATCGGGAAGAAAAATGGCACTGTTAAAAAAAACCAGGAAGTGCAAAGTTCCGGCTTTTTGACCATGTGCTTTCGGTTCAGTTTCAAGCGACCCCAAAATTCTCAACAGCTCCATTTCGCAGTATGGAAGGTGGGTTTCTCTTTACCTCCTTTTGCTACTGGAATGCATTCAACAATTTGCTCCTGAATCACTTCTGTCCAAATTGTTGGCTTGTTGCTGCTGTTGTTGTAAGTTTTTTTTCAGGCGTTTTGGTCGGATTTTTGTGTTTCTTTTTTCTGCAGAACCGAGGGTACGAAGATGGTGTGCGTGCGGGGTGGTACTTGGGGGAAAGCATCGTATGAGATGACTTGCCGCCGAAGACGCGTACTTCCCCCCCCCCCCCTTCCCCCCTCTACCTATCTATCTATCTCTGGATTGCATTTCACCTTTGTGTGCTTGACAGCGCTTCTGCTATGAAGGACTGCAAGTCTCTCTAATCTCTCTCTCTCTCTCGCTCTCTCTATCTCTCGCTCTCTCTCTCTATCCTCTCTTTCTCTCCCTCTCTTCTCTGTTTCTTCTCTCTTCTCTCTTCTCTCTCTTCTCTCTCTTCTCTCTCTTCTCTCTCTTCTCTCTCTCTCTCTCTTCTCTCTCTTCTCTCTCTTCTCTCTCTGCTGTCTCTTCTCTCTCTTCTCTCTCTGTCCTCTCTCTTCTCTCTGTCCTCTCTCTTCTCTCTCTTCTCTCTCTTCTCTCTCTTCTCTCTCTTGAAGTTCTCCCTCTTCTCTCTCTTGAAAGGAGGGCAAGGAGGATGGTCTGGCAGCCCTGTGCCTCCTCACTGTTGCACGCGCACCTATGACCTCCGCCTTCCACCAGCACTTGAGCAACTGCTTGTCGACGTCCGTGCGCAGCCCCCAGTGCGAGGCGCGCGCTCGCAGGTTGGTGGTCTCTAGGTCGGCGAGCAGGTCGTTGAGGAAATCACGGAACAGCGCGGTCTGGTGCAGGAAGCTGTTCCTGTAGAACTGGAAGGCGTGGATGACCTCGGCGCTGCGATTGCGGCGGTCGGTCTGCCCGATGGGCAGAGAGAAGGCCCGCGCGACCAGGGCGCACCACTGCTCGTGCGAAATTTCTTGTTCGGGGCGCAGGGCCTCGCGGGAGTACACCAGGGCCGTGTTGTCCCTCGCCGCGCAGACGCCCGCCACGGCGGTAGTGCGTCCGTGTTGTAGCGCGAGCTCGTAGAACTTGTCGGACCGCAGCTCGTCCAGGAACGCGAGCTCTGCCAGCTGCCCCGCGTCCTGCTTCCCCGCCCTGAACACGAGGCCCGGCAGGAAGCCTCTGTTACTTTCGTTCGGCGCTTCCGGCGCACTGTCCCTGTCCTTCCAATTAGCGGCAGGCACGCTGATCTTTTGCTCGGGAGGTTGTGGCTTGCTGCCTAGGCCGCTGGGCATGCTACCTTTGAGGTAGGCTTCCTCAAAGATCCTGTCTACGTTGCCCGTGCGCTTGCGTGCCAGGAGAACGGCGTCCGCGGCGTGGTCTAGGCTAAAGGCCAGCCTGGTGTTTTCCAGTTGCCGGCGGATGAGGTACGTTTCTAACAGCGAGCACATCGGGCTGCAGGGCAGGCCCGTATGGTTCGGCCGGTACGGCGGAAACTCCACTACGACGACGTCCCTGCGGATTTTGCCCCAGCTGCGGCGGTGGAAGCAGTAGTACTTCCGTCGGTGTCTGAGTTCCGTGAACGAAATGTCGAAGTCGCACGCGTCCACACAATCGAACACTTCGCCCAGCGTGCCGTGCTTCCTGCGCGCCAGCAGGCACAGGCCCTGCTTGTACATGCTGAGAACGATCTGGCTGGTTAGTTTGGACAGGTGAGCCCTTATTAATAATTCCCGGTCGCCGGATGGCGCGGCTCGTGACCGCTCTGGGTGAGTACCGAGATCCCGCCCGACAGGATTTGCTCTCTGACCTTGTTTAAAGCCTCAAAGACGCAGGGCTCCATGCTCATCCTCTCTAGTGTCAGCAGGACCCGGCGGCTAATTTGGGTGGCCTGGCGGGCCTGCACAGGGAAAATATCTTCCTGCCGCAGGGCGGCCATCCCCCACCACCCACCCGGCAATTATCGAAACGTCTTTCTTGTAACGACGATGATGATCGAAATGGCCATAGGAATGTTGTCCACGACCATAGGAATGTTGTCCACGAACCTGGTCTGGCGGATGTGGCGCGCCAGCCACGCCTGCACCTCGCCGACCCAGACCTCGTGCGCGTGCCCCCCCGGCATGAGCGTGCCCAGCGTATCCTGCAGCGTGGCCATCATGAGCAGGCGCAGCGACTCGTTGCGGAGCTCCGTGGTGGCCGGCGCCAGCCGGGTCAGCTCTTCCGCGCGGGCCCCCGCGTTCTTTTCCTCGTAGTAAACGAAAGACCACTAAGCCTGGTGCCTGTGCTTGATGGGCTCGAAGTCCCTCTTAACATTCGGCGGCGGCGCGCGCGGCGAAGCACATGGTGCCACCGGCTTGGCCCGGCAAAGGCTCCTCACGGGCAGCGCGTGGGCGGCGGACTGGTGCGAGGCGATAGTGTGCAGCCCCGCCCGGTCGGGCAGGGCGCACGCGGCCGCGGACGCGGTTGTGACGAAGGCCACGCCCCCAGGCGCGTTATCAGCCGTGTCCGCCAGGCGGGGTGGGCCATGAGCGCGTCGAAGCAACTCTTGACGTGCTGGTCGCAGTCGTAGTCCAGCACCACGAGCTTGGCGCCGCTGGTGCTGGCCAGGCAGAGCTGTGCTAGGCTGAGCGCAGCGGGCGCACTGTTGCCTTCGCCGATGACGATGTCGATCAGGCAGCCTGCCGCGTCGGCCGCGTCAATTGTTTGCGACCACCTCAATTGTTTGCGGAACGGGAGCAGCTGGACGTTTGACAGCGACAGGGCACGCGCGCCGCCGCGCAGCAGCAGCAAGGGCGGAGAGTCCGCGCACAGAAGTCGGGCCCTGAGCTGCACGCCGCGCTTGTACCAAGACCGGTCCAGGACTGCACGGGCCAGCGTCCCGGCCGATGAAGCAGCTGCCAGCGCGCCGGCCCCCGACCAGAACCGCTGCGCCGCTCCGTCCAGACCGACCAGCAGGGAGTTGTCGTCAACGTCCTCGAGCTCGGCCGTGGCCGGGCCGTGGCCGGGCGAGACAGACATCAGCGTGGCAGTCAGTGTGTACCAGAGGCTCAGGAAGCAGCAGGTTTCTTCTTCTGTCTGGCAGCGGGCCCAGAACGGGCCCGGCGAGCCGGCTAATATGGTTTGGTACAGATTGCGGGCCGCGCCCAGGTCCCAGGCATTTGCGGGCAACGCGTCCGACAGCAGCTTCTCGACGATCGCCAGGCCGCGCGCCGCGCCCTCCAGGCCGCGCGGCAGCACGGTGGTTACTGTTGGCAACAGCACGTCGCAAGGCAGCATGGCGCGGTAGTCAGCGATGGGCTGCAGCGATATGTTTCGGGCGTCCGCCGCGGCGGGCGCGCTCGGGTCCCACAGCAGCTGCAATGAGCGCCGCAGCACGGCCGCGTGTTCTTTCTGCAACAACACCAACAGCCGTGCTGGCAGTTGGCGCCCGTCGCCACCCAGGCGAGCGGGAGCTCCAGGCGCAGCGCCGGGCCCACCGAGCCCGAGTCGTGCTTCTGCCAACAAACCAGCTCGCCGTCTGACTCGGGGAGTATGAGTCGCCACAGTTCCGTTTCGCCCCCACCGATGCCGCGGCCTACGACCCAGATCTCGGGGGTGGTTTTGGCCGGACGGAGCCCGCTGATTTCGGTTAGGATGGCCGACGCCACACGGGCCACCAAGAACACTACCTCGGGGGGCGGGTGTTGCCAGCGGCCGGAGACCGCGTCGCGCGCCGCGCCGAAGGTCTTGATGTAGGCCATGCTGGCCTTTGTACGCTGGTAGTTCACGAAGGTCTCGCTGGCCTGCTGGTACGACAGGGCTATCTGGTGGTACAGGCCGTTGCTCTCTGGCTCCAGCAGGTGTTGCAGACCCCCCGCGCCGCGTTCATTGGACAGCAAGACATCCTCGATCATCTTCCACGTAGACAATGTAGACTGCTGTAATTCAGTCTCATTGCGAGCGCGATTCGCCAGTTGGATCTGCATGATCACCGTAAACCACGCGGGCGCTTGCTTGGAAGGCATCACGGCAGTGGACTGTGTGTCCAGTGCGCTCTCTCTCTCTCTCTCTCTCTCTCTCTCGCTCTCTTCCCCTTCCCCTGCCCCCCCTCCCCCTCCCTTCCTCTCTCTCTCGCGCTCTCTTTTTTTTTCTTGTGCCCCCTCGCTCAGGTGGAAACTAGGGGGGAGCAGCGCTGAGATTGGGGGTTGGGGTTTGCGGGTCGGAGTATAAACAAAGAAAAAAAAAGCCGGATGTCAACTGCCGAGCCAGGGAGGGGGGGCGTGCGAAGGGAGGGGAAAGAGGCGAGGTGCGGGGGGGGGGGGGGGGCCCGTGGGTGTGTGGGAGGGATAAGAGGTAAGGGAGACGAAAGGGAGCAAAAATGCCAGGGCTGTTGGGTTGGGGGCGGGCGGAAAGGAAATGCAACAGACCCGCGGCAAAAATGATTTCTGTCTTGGTTAAGTAGGGGGGCGGCCTTTTCTTTTTTGGTTGGGGAACGGGAGGTGGGGGGGGGGGGGGAAAGCAAAAAGAAAAGGGCCGCCCCCCCCCCCCCCCCGCCCCCTTCCTCCCGAATTCGCGACCCCTCCCCCCCCCCCCCTCGCCCCCGCCCCTCTTTCTCTCGCTCTCTCTTTTCCCTCTTTTTCTGGCCCCCCCCCCTCCCCGTTCTCTCTTTCTCTCTCTTTTTCTGGCCCCCCCCCTCCTCGCAAGCTCTTTTTGGTAGGCAGGGAAAGAAACAAGGGAGGGTCCGTCAGTAAGCCCAACAACAACAACAACAACAACAACAACAACAACAACCCTAACCCCAACAACAACAACAACAACCCTAACCCCAACAACAACAACAACCCTAACCCCAACAACAACAACAACCCTAACCCCAACAACAACAACAACAACAAGAACAACAACAACCCTAGCCCCATCATCAACAACAACATTGCTAACCCCAACAACAACAACAACCCTGACCCAACAACAACAACATCCTTAACCCCAACAACAACAACAACCCTAACCCCAACAACAACAACAACCCTAACCCCAACAACAACAACAACTCTAACCCCAACAACAACAACAACAACCCTAACCCCATCAACAACAACATCCCTAACCCCAAGAACAACAACAACAACAACAACAACAACAACAACAACAACAACAACAACAACAACAACAACAACCCTAACCCCATCAACAACAACAACAACCCTAACCCCAACAACAACAACAACAACAACAACAACAACCCTAACGCCATCAACAACAACAACAACCCTAACCCCAACAACAACAACAACCCTAACCCCATCAACAACAACAACCCTAACACCAACAACAACAACATCCCTGGCCCCATCAACAACAACAAAAACCCTAACCCCAACAGCAACAACAACAACCCTAACCCCAACAACAAAAACAACCCTAACCACAACAGCAACAACAACCCTAACCACAACAGCAACAACAACCCTAACCACAACAACAACAACAACCCTAGCCCCAACAACAACAACAACCCTAACCCCATCAACAATAACAACCCTAACCCCAACAACAACAACAACCCTAACCCATCAACAACAACAACAGCCCTAACCCCAACAACAACAACAACCCTATTACTAACCCCAACAACAACAACAACCCTAACCCCATCAACAACAACAACCCTAACCCCAACAACAACAACAACATCCCTAACCCCATCAACAACAACAACAACCCTAACCCCATCAACAACAACAACAACCCTAACCCGAACAACAATAACAACCCTAACCCCAACAACAACAACAACAACAACAACCCTAACCCGAACAACAACAACAACCCTAACCCGAACAACAACAACAACCCTAACCCCAACAACAACAACAACCCTAAACCCAACAACAACAACAACAACAACAACAACAACGACAACAACAACAACAACAACCCTAACCCCAACAATAACAACAACCCTAACCCCAGCAACAACAACAACCTTAACCCCAACAGCAACAACAACCCTAACCCCAACAGCAACAACAACCCTAACCCCAACAACAACAACAACAACAACCCTAACCCCATCAACAACAACATTAACCCTAACCCCAACAGCAACAACAACAACCCTAACCCCAACAACAACAACAATCCTAACCCCAACAACAACAACAACAACAACAACAACAACAACCCTAACCCCAACAACAACAACAACCCTAACCCCGACAACAACAACAACAACAACAACAACAACAACAACAACAACAACAACAACAACAACAACAACAACAACAACCCTAACCCCAACAACAACAACAACAACCCTAACCCCATCAACAACAACAACAACCCTAACACCAACAACAAAAACAACAACCCTAACCCCAACAACAACAACAACCCTAACCCCAACAACAACAACAACAAACCTAACCCCAACAACAACAACAACCCTAACCCCAACAGCAACAACAACAACCCTAACCCCAACAACAACATCAACCCTAACCACAACATCAAGAACAACAACCCTAACCCCAACAACAACAACAACAACAACAACAACAACAACAACAACCCTAACTCCATCAACAACAACAACAACCCTAACCCCAACAACAACAAAACCCTAACCCCAACAACAACAACAACAACAACAACAACAACAACAACAACAACAACAACAACAACCCTAACCCCAACAACCACAACAACAACAACAACAACAACAACAACAGTAACCCCAACAACAACAACAACCCTAATCCCATCAACAACTACAACCTTAACCCAACAACAACAACAACAGAACAACCACCGGGGGTCGACGTTATGATTGATCTGTAGATCTCACGTAAAGAATCATTCTTTAATTGGATGTCTAGGCAAGCTAAACTCAATAAGACTCTTTAAAAATACATTATGTAATATCTATCAAGCTTGAAAGAGACTTTCTGCAGTACATGTACCGTACATGCCACGTAGTACGGTACATGTACTCTCACTTAGTGATCCGGCATTCTTTAATTGGCTGTCTTGTCAAGCTAAACTCAGTTAAAACTCATTGGAATGTATTAATACCAAGATTAAAAGAGATTCTGCGGTACATGTACGGTTAAGGTGCGGTACATGTACGGTACATTTACCGGAGGACAAGCTAAACTCAATTAATGCTCATTGGAATGTATTAATATCAAGATTAAAAGAGATTCTGCGGTATATGTACGGTACATGTACGGTACATGTACGGTACATGTACGGTACATGTACGGTACATGCACCGGAGGTGGTCCGGAGTGGGTTTGTAATTGTTAGAAACTCTGTATTCTGGATCGCATCTTGGTTGGAGTTCAGCGGTCGAGTCTGCCAAGCCGGACTTGCTCTGAAAAGACGCTTGTAGAAGATCTCGAACTTTCCAACCTCGTGGTTCATGCGAATTCTGAGATGCGTTTTCTCCAATGCGGTGAGGGATTCACCCTGCTTGCGCTCAGACTGGATGGTCTTCTGTTGGATATTCACAGCTATTGTATCTCGGTTGTTGCGTTCGTCAGCACGGGACGCCAAAGATCTTGCACGTGCATTTGAAGTATGCAGCCTCTTCCTGGTTTTTTTGTTTGCAGGGTCACCTCCCTTGGCAGAATCTGATCTTTTGCGCTTCAAGCGAGGTTTTTTTTCCTTGCCTTTTTCCCCTTCTTCTTCCTCCAACGGTGCAGAAAGTTTTTGTTCCTCGCCTTGTTCCCCTTCTTGTTCCTCTGGCTTATCATGTTTCTCTTCTTGTTGCTCAGTCGGTTCGCCCTCTTCTTCGCTCTCTTCGTCGGGTTCTTCTAATTCTTCCTGTTCAACATCCCTGCTTGTTTGCTTACTTTTGGTGTCGGCTGCCTGGTCGTGAACAACAGGAGTTTCTTGCGTGTCTTCGTTTTCGGCAACAATAATGATGGGAACAGGTGCAGTGTTGCTGCCCAGGACAAGAGAAGAAGGGGACTGGACCCTACTTGCTGTCGGTGAAGCAACCACCTTGGTTTGGTTCGAAGGGGATCCAACAAATGTCTGAGTTATACTGGGATTTTTCGGCGATGATGCTGCGGAACTCGTTGAACTGGAGCGTGACAGGCTCGAAGTAGACGAGCCTGCACTTGAGGAACTGCTTGTTGAGGGTTTCGTTCCCATTTCTTCCGTCACCCACGAGAAAACGCCAGTAGGAATAAGGTCTTCCGTTGCATTCCCTTTTTTTGTGATGCCAGAAACAATTGGGAGAATTTTTTGAGGAAACGGATTTGTCAGATTCTTTCGATGGCCTTTTTGTACAAAAACTTTGTCTTGTCTTTGTTCCTAACCAAACAGACATCTGGTTCCAGTTATCTGACGGATTTTTGGAACCAAGTTGTGTTGCAGACAAAATGACGAGGGACAAAAAACAAATCGAATTGTGTGATGGTACCATGGCATACGGAACCCTTTCCCAGGCGGGGTCTTGAAACCATCATTAACCTTGAAGGAATCGAGCATGTTGTAGAACTGATCGGCAAGCATGGCAGAGTCAACGCCCGCTTCTTGATATTCTTGAAGGTTCAATTGCCACAGAACCGAGAAGCAAATAAGCATCTGCCGAAAGAAAAAACTTGTGTTTTTTAAATTTATGAAATGATGAAGTAATTGAGGTCGATAAACACAGCAAGGAAAAGAAATTTTTAACACAACTATGTTCCAAAAATCCTATAGATAAGTGGAACAGCATTGTGTTGATGAAAATGTAAACACTTTAACAGATTTCAAAGTAAAAACGACAAAAGAAAATGTTGTGTTGCTTCCTCCATACATCCTTCCCATCAAAACTTACAAAAACAAGCATCACAACATGAAGAAATCAGACCAGAATCAGCTCGAGATTAACATCCTTTACGCACAGAGAATGCCATTTCTGCACGGGAGCGACAAAATCTTTCATGAGAACTTGTACCTGTCATGAACCAAGGGGAAAACAGGCCTTCAGCACTTTGGTGCTTGGTAAAAACTTGATTTATGAAGTGGGACAGCCTGTCAAACTGGTTTGGGTGCGTGCCATTGCTGACTAAAGCGTTGGCTTTTTCATTTAAGTCTTTGCCGAATTGCTTGTCTGACCAAATGTTTTGCCAATTTCGCTTGCATGTTCACTTGTCTTACCAATTTGCACTGTGAGGAATCAAGCGGTAGGCCTGACAGGACCCAATGGCACATTGTCGAGCTGAAGTTCAGAATTCAATTTTTAAATTCAAATTTTTGGGCGCGAGTTTGGGCACTTGAAACTGGTTCATTTTGGGTCTGGTTGCAAACCCACTAGACACAGACTTGGTTCCAGGAATCCTGAGGATTCGTAGAACCAAAGTTGTGTTTTATATTTCCACCGAGAACACCACCTCGGTAGCCTTTTTACATGCAGAAAACAGCCATTGCTCAACCTCTGCCGCTGGGTGTCTTGGCTAGTTCCACCACTGCTGTTGTCAACTCCTTGCACGACAGGAAGTCGCAGACACATGTTTCTAGCTCTAGACGACGTCATCGAAGTCATCGAGATCGAGGTCAAGATGCAGAAGTCAAGAGAACCTCTGCTTCAGCTGCTCGTCGAAAACACCAACATGAAAACTCAGTGTGAACGACATCGGGAAACACATGCATACACATTCATGCAGTCACAAAAACGTCGGCTTGCAGCAGGAACCCCAACTCCAGCTCACGCAAAGAACCATAATTCTTAGGCGTCTCCCCACGTTGTTCTCTCTCTGCATCAGTCCTTAATCGCATTCTATGTGTGTGACCCTGACGTCGCTGCAATGGCATGTCCTGTGCTGGACCACTACTTTGCTGCCGGATATTAAAAAATGCATCTAGCCTTTGGATGGATAATTCATATACATCGTCCGGCGGTCGATAGAGCTTTACAATTTCCCACACAGCTTCGGGTCCGCCACTGCCAACAAATCTTTTCCGCTCAGCAAGGGCGCCCGTAGTATTTGCTGCAATAATGCGCGCTCCCTCGGGGGAACACAAGCGAAAGGTGTGGAGCCAAGGCCAGACGACGCGTCCAAACCTGAAATTAAAGTTGGTGTTTGGATAACTACAAGCCCCCAGAAGAATGACTTCCAAGTCAGCCACTTCATCGCGGCGCACGATACATCTTCTAACTCTGCGTAGGCAGGCTCACCGAAACCCGGAAGAGCTTGCTCCAAAGTATACCTCGCCGTCAATCGTTTAGTTCGAGTGTAGCTAGCAAATTCCGGCTCGGTTCGATTAAGCAGCTTGCTGCTTTCTCTCCCAACACTCGGGCTTCATCTAGGAGCCTACGTCTTTTTCTGTCGAGCCGGAACTGTACACCTCGGCAATCGACAAGCACTAGGCCGTCGATTTCTTCGCCGAGCTTGAAGCAGCTCCGAGCCTTGCATTCTTCAAGCTCAAGCTTCAGATCGCGTATTTCCAAGCGCGCGACACACCCACGGACCAGCTTAAATAGTTGCTTAAGTTTGACCAAGTCCCTCTCGCCTTGGCAGCGCACTTGTAAGCCGAATTTTCCATGTTGGGGTTGACGCAAAATCTCTTGTAGGGTTTCGTTGCTAGGATGCAGCGTCGCGGCGGCGTCCAGCACAATTCCCTGCCGGTTGTGCTTTACTTGGTACCTTAGAGCCTCTAGCCAAAATCGTGCCGGCTCCCCGCCGGCTACTGCTTTGTTGCAGTGGGGGCAGGTGCTCTTACCTGTGGACATGTATGGCTCCATTTCCGTTTGTCTCGAACCAGATTTTATTGGTTTGCAACATATGTAAAGAAAAAGCGCTTATCAACCAGCGCCTGAAGGAACAAGGGGGGGGGGGGCGGATAGATTCCTGCGACATAATTATTATACCCCCCCCCCCCGTCCCCCGCGCTCTCTCTCTCTCTCTTTCTCTCTCTCTCTCTCTCTCTCTCTCTCCCCTACCTGAGCGGGGGGGGGGGGGGGAGAGAGAGAGAGAAAAGGCATGAACAAAAGTGTAGTGAAATTGCGCGTGCCATGTATGCAGCTCTAGTGCTGGCACGGCCGACGGGCGCTGACGCGGACCTGCCCGCGGTGAAGATCAACGGAGTGCCACCCCCTGACAAAGACATCTGCCCCGGACAGAACACACCTCGCCGTTTGGAACGGAGAGTTCTGGGAGATGTATAAGACAACGCTGGTATGGCGACCCCAACTGTGATCCTCTTTTGTTCCTCATCGAGCCATCAGCCATGCCCCCAGCCGGGCGACGTGGTTGCCACAACCCTCTATAGTAAGCATTGCCTGAAGCTTGGGGCTGTACGGGGCGGCTGTTATGTCGCTGCCCACATCACACAATACGCACCAGCCATAGCAAGCAGCCCGAAGACCGACGAGTTATCGCGCTGCTTTGGTTGTGTGCGTCCTCGCTAGTTCCGCTGTGCCTTGCCCCGCAAATGAGGCTAGCGCGCGTCAGGGACCGGGAGTGGGGCTGCGCCGGCCTGCTGCTGTGCTCCGTGATGCTCTTGTTCGTGCTGTTGTCAATGCCAAGGGCGCTGTGGTGGTTTGTCGGTTGCACCACTGCCCTGCACGCCCTTGTCGGCTTGACGGCCGAGACTCTGTCCGGGAGGCCTGGCGGTTCTCGTCTCTGCTACAGGCGCCGGCCGTGCCACGCCCAGCTCGAGCAAGAATTTAAATGCCAGATGGCATTATTAGACAACAAGAGAGACTACGGAGGGCTTCTAACCCTAACCCTAACCCTAACCCTAACCCTAACCCTAACCCTAACCCTAACCCTAACCCAAACCCTAACCCTAACCCTAACCCTAACCCTAACCCTAACCGTAACTCCACTGGAGACGTAGGATAGCTCACTTGCTCATGTGTAACATGCTATTAATAATGATGTTGCTGTGGTTAATGCCGCAAGTTAACGATGTCACTGTTTAAGGTTTTGCTGTTTAAGTTGTGACCATATCAGGTTTATTAAATAACTTGTTTGGCTGTTGTCTGGCTTTATGACCTTTACTGTGTTCAAGTGGGCTCATATCGGCCGCTATTCCTAAAGAGGGGGAGCGATGGACAATTTATCAATATAGTATTTAGTCATATCGGCCTCTACATGTTTTTACATAGTTATTACCATATTTTTTCTGGTACTGGTGGCGAATTGCCTTTTATGTTCATATACTACCAATTTGGTGAGGTTGGTTTCCTTTTTGGTTCTTTTGAATCTCAGTGTGACTCAGTAAAATGGTGATAGACCACTGGGATCCCGGAGCCTCCGGTTAACAGGCTAGTTTCCCTACGGCCCGGACCTTCAAATTGTCCAACGTTTTGCTCCTTTGGGACCGGACAGTTGTTGCTCTTCTCTTTATTCTCTCCTTCTCTCTCTGACTTGCTGGCATAGGGCAAGGACCCTTGGATCTTTGTATTACTCAGTTCATTCCTTTCCTTTACATATTGGATAAGGAGATAGGGGGAGATACCTGTTTGTGTGTGTTCATATTTACATATATATGTCTTTGCTTTGGGCACTTTGTGATTATGATTGTATTATCGTCGTAGTTGTTGATGTGAACATGTGTGAGTTATTTCTATGTTTGGTGGAGGAGACATGCTCACATTTGAGAAAGATTGTTTGTTTGCTCATCGTCATTTGTTTGATTGGTTGTGCTCGTGACACTGGGTGAACATACATTACGTATATATATTGTATTGACGTTGACATATACATATATGTATCTTCATATTGCGTGGCTTGGGAAGTGAGAGAGTAATTAGTCATAGCGGCCCTTAATATTAATTCTAATTACTAGTCATATTGTGACATTTCTGGTACTGGTGGCTACCTTTTTAGGTATTACCTATATCAGTCATATCATTACCACTGAGTACGAACGTTACTGTTTGTTTTGATTTTCTGTGGCGGGATCGTATCTGTTGATTGAATCCATCCATTGAATAAGTAAATATTTGAACTAGTATACTGGGGGACTTACTGGGGGACGCCCTAGTTAGATCCTGAGCCACCACAACCGGTCCGGATTCCTTAGGGTTATGAGCCTTGTGCATGAATACCCGGAAGCACAAACCACAAAGAAAAGCCAGCTGGATTCAAGACCCTTCAGGCCAGAAGGGCAACCGCGGGATAGGTAGTGCCACACCTTAAGTGGCACAGAACAGGGAAGCATATTGCTCACCTGTGGGGGAGTGCACAACAACGAATATTTACGCCATCTAGGTGCCATCTGGGCGATCTGGGGCTAGGGAAAAAGGATTGACTGGAAAAGGGAAAAGGGAGGGATCGAGGATAACGTTGGTGGTCACTGCGGCACTGAGGACTCTCTACAAAGGGAAAAGGGGAGGCGACTGGGACACTGCAACTGCTTTGGATATGTCGTTTCCGCTGGAAGAGGAAAGGTACCAACTTACAACTGTGCAACGGAGGGGAAACGTAGGTCAAGGGGAAAGCCATGAGGAGGCTTATGATGGGGGAAAACAATTCAAAGAGTGGAGGAGAGCTGTGTTATTGAGACTGGGGGAGAAAGGTTTGGAGGGAGCACTCAAACCTGTTGACGAACACTATCTCATGGTGCATGAAGACAATGTGACAGCATTGCAGTCTAAAGGGAAGGAGGTGCCTAAGTATATGTGGCTTTGGGAGGAATGGTATGGGGATAGGGAAAAAGAAAACGAGAATGAAGAAGAGGAGAGTGTGAGGGAGGTAAGTCAGACGAGAAAAGATAGGGAGGAAACGGAAGTGAGATCACCTTTAACCATGAAGCAAAGCACACCAAGCGTTGCTGATAAGAGGGCAAGCACGAGGTTGAAAGAGGCTGTGGAAAGACTGAGGAAGGTAAGTGAGGTGAGGGAGAGTATGATAGCTTCACCTTTAGCACAAGAATCAGCTGAGACTGAAGAAGAAAAGGCAGACCAAGAGAGAGCTATCACAAAGAAAGAAAAGTTAGAGAGGGAGGAGAACAATAAGATGGTTCATAGATACGAAAGGAGTGTGAAGGTAGAGGTGACGAAACAAAGAAAGAGAGCGTTCCTGTTCGTGTATGGGAGATTGAAGGGTAAAGCGAGGAGAAGTGTGAGTGACTTGGTGAGGGATGATTCTCCTGACTTTGGGCAAAATGTGAATGAGATATGGGATAGATTGGTGCAGAGGTTTGGAGAGGTGAGTGCAGAGGATGTGCAGGATAGGGTGACTGCGCTGCATAAATGGAAGATGAGGGAGAATGAGGAATATGCACCTCAGTTTGATGAGTTGGCGAGCTTAGTGGAGGAGTTAGAGATGAAGGGGCATGGAACCACTGACATCACATACGAGACAATCATAGCGAGAGCTTTGAAAGACCCTTGTTATGCTTCTGAAAGCGTGAGGACAGATTGGAGTACCTGGTTGAGTACCCTTTCAGTAAGTAAGAAGCAACACAAGTGGACTTTTGAACACTGGTGGGGGGAGGTTCAAGAGAAAGCACTAGACATAGATGGGACCAAGGAAAGGGAGAGGAGGGAAGGGAAGGGAGAAGGAAGGAAGAAAGAAGGAAGAGAACGGTCATATGCTGCAAAGACAAGCACTGAGAAGGTGTGCGTGTTCTTTCAGGGGGCGAAAGGGTGCTTGAAAGGGAAGGCATGCAACTTAAGCACATAGAGGGAGTCATGCATGGGAATGTTTTGTCTTTGAGAAGACAGGGGGGTGCAAGTATGGGGATAAGTGTAAGTTCAAGCACACAGAAGAAGAAGGGAAGAGAAGAAAGAAGAAAGTGAGACGAAGACTTGCTTTAACTGTCGAGAGAAAGGGCATGTTGCTGCTGAGTGTACGAAAGAGTGTGCGAAGTGCGGGGGAGATCACCCTATGACCAATCGTAAAGTGATAGAAGGAGAGGGGTGGAAGAAATCGAAAGAAAGAGGGAAGAAAGATGAAAGCTCTAGTGACTCGGAGGGAGAAGAAAAAGGAGTGAAGAAGAAGGAGAAAAAGAAGAAGAAGGACATAAGTAAGGCGATGAGCTTGCTGAACAAGAGGAAGTATGGGCTGAGTGCCCGGAAGAAGATGCCAGGAGTAGACAGTGAGAGTGAGAGTGAGGAGGAGAGGCCAGGGAAGGCCTACATGCTAAAAGGCGTTGGCATGGCGGTGAAGAAAGAGTTGGAGGAGGAGTTCGCCAAAGGCGGCACAGCGTTCTGCGAGCAGCTGCTGGACCCGTCCGACTCTGATGAGGATGAGATGGAGCAAGAGGAAGTAGAGAAAGTGCGTAAAGGAAAAGGTCCAGGTTTTGGAGGTCCTGATGGTAGAAAAGGAGGAGATGTCCGACGGCGAGGTTGAAGGCGCAGATCGCGCGGAAGCGGATCGGGAACGTTATTCTATGGCTCCGGGAGGGCCTGGCCGCACATTTTTACGCGCGGGAATCGGGTAATGAGCAAGGACTTGGAGACGGAGTTCTATGGGACAGTTCGGCCTACATTCGGTATCAAGTCCGGGGAGATCAAGAAGTTGGCGGGACCGTCTTGACTTAGTCGCGGCGGGATGCAGGGATGCAAGCCGGATGTGGCGGATCGTCATCTTCTGTTTTGAGACAATAGTCACGTTTTTAATGTTGTTCATGGCGGGCCTTCATTCCTAATTAGGGGGAGCTTGGGAAGTGAGAGAGTAATTAGTCATAGCGGCCCTTAATATTAATTCTAATTACTAGTCATATTGTGACATTTCTGGTACTGGTGGCTACCTTTTTAGGTATTACCTATATCAGTCATATCAATTTACCACTGAGTGCGAACGTTACTGTTTGTTTTGATTTTCTGTGTCGTATCTGTTGATTGAATCCATCCATTAAATAACTAAATATTTGAACTGGTATACTGGGGAACTTACTGGGGGACGCCCTAGTTAGATCATGAGCCGCCACAACCGGTCCGGATTCCTTAAGCGTGGTGGTCAGTATTCGTGCGAATGGTGTGAATTACATAGTAAGGGGATAGGATTAATTACAGTGTTGCTATATTACCAAATTCCACTGGAGACGTAGGATAGCTCACTTGCTCATGTGTAACATACTATTAATAATGATGTTGATGTGTGTAGGCATCACCCCCCGGGTAGCCGGCAAAAAGTACCCTTTTCCTGGTGACAGGTGCACCAGCCTGTTTTTCAGTATTATTTGTCCGGATTGGACCTGATGCCATTTTATTCCTGATCTGTTGTTTTCCTTTTTCGGCTTCACTGAGCCAATACAACGAGACATCATTCTCATTCTTGAGGACTGTGTTTGGTTGTATTACCGACTTTTTATTGAGCTATCGTTGGGGGAATTACATTTGGAGTCCATATCACTAGGGTGATTTCTTTCTGCATTGCCACATGGGCACCCAGAACAAATTTCACTGACCTGTCTCACAAGGGGACGTCAGACGAAAACAAATACTCCAACACAGAACCCTCATAGCTCTTTTACAAAACAAATAATTTGATTGGCCTCAAGTAGGTGTCTCGTACCCTCTAGCCCAATCCATATCTGTGTGCTCACAAGGAGACATCAAATACAAACTCTCTGTCGTTCTTGCTGTTCTCACACAGAGACCCAAGAAGAAGGAGGTGGACAGAAGAGTGAAGAATCACACACAAAACACAAACAAGCATAGGGACAGGAGCACAACACTCTACCCTTCTAGTTTGTGCATTTATTTGCATTATCTCACACATACGTCAGAGTATTTTTGCAAATCTCTGATCGTTCTCAAAAGTAGGTCTGAGAACCTAGCCGACCGACTGTCGACTTCTCAAGGAGAGCTTCTCTAGCTTCTCTATTACTATCTGTGTGTAGGTCCTAGTGCCTCATACTAGATACAATATAGAAAAGAAGGGGGAGAAAGCAATTTGAGTAAGGAGGACAAGAAATCGGAGAAAATCTCAAGGACTACTTTTCTCAAACAAAAACAAACGTACAAACATTGTCACATAGAGGAAAGAGGATCTCACTCTACCCTCTCTCTTAGTTTCTCTCTTCACTAGTCAGTCGACTGAAGGAGGAACAGAACTCAAACGAACGAAAACATAACATAGGAGCTGACACTGTCCTCCTGTTATTTACTAATACGACACCATGTCGGAGACCACCGAGGTGAGTGAATTGTTGGAATCACAAAAACAAGAAGAGCTAATGCAACAAGAAGGAGGAGGATTGACTGAAGGAGAGGAGGAGGATCGGATTATGGAGGAGGACAAGAAGAAGAAGCAGGAGGAGAAGGAGTAGGTGGAGGAACAGAGATCAATAGACGAAGAGTAACAATAGGAGTAGGAGGAGGAGTAGGAGGAGGGAGAGGGAATGAAGGAGGAGGAGGAGTAGAAGAGAGCTGGGAGGATGTAAGAGAATATGGAAGAGACGAAGATGAAGGAGGAGGAGGACTTGAACAAGAAGAGAGCAGTGGAGCGTATGGTAATCCCATACCACCTGCCCACACAGGAGGAGGAGGACGACAAATGATCGACTTGATTAATATTGAAGGGGAAGAGATCACAGAGGAGGAACAACAGTGGGTACAAGCCCACTATGACCTCTCTAAAGAAGATTTTGATAACACGATGGGGGCGGAGAAGGACACTTATGTGTGGATCCCTCATGATTTAAGAGAGTGGTTGTTTTAAGGACAGAGTGATCCTTGGTAGGAATCCATCTCTTCCACGCCTCCTTGTACAGTAACGCACCCACCAACAGTCTGAGCTTGGTCAGTATCCTGTCGGTCTTATCTAACTCATCAACCACAGGATGAGTTTCTCCTGCTGCCTTAATGTTTTTCTCCATCTCATTCTTCCCCTCCTCCAAAGCCTTCATTTCCGTCGTAAAAAATTGGAATACGCAATTCAAGTTTTTCGAACCTAGAATGGTCTTCATTTTTGCTATATCGACTGCCTCCTGACCAGTCGCGAGGAGTCTGGCCCTTGCCCTTGGGTTTGCGTACTGGAGGTAGCCCTCACACCGTGGGCCGTACGAACGTTCCCAAATCAGAGCTTGGGTATACACCCCAAAGATAGCATCGAGTAGTTCAAGGTGGGTATGTGAATCCCCAAACTTGATATGCTGCACCTTCTTTCTCTCTTCTTGATTGGAGACCAGTTTGCCGAGGAGCTGCGCTGTGTTTGATAATGAGATATAGACATCCCTTCTACCACGACTCCTCTCTCTTCACCACCGGTCGCCAATAGAGCAGGTGTCGAACAATATGTGGAGAAATATAATTTTTTCTGATCTGCTTCTGAGTTGGCGGCCTTTATCACTCATGCTCAAAAGCTGGTCATATCTGAGAAGGAGAAGGCGAAAGAGAATGAGGAGTTCGAGAAGAAGATGAGACTGGAAAGAATCAAAGCAACAGTGAGTAGTGCAAGGGCACCCTCTCCGGCATATTTTGCCCCACCAGCTCCTGCCCCAACAGCCCCTACACCCCCGGGCTCAACTACGGTGGTGGTCAGAAACACGGAGAAGAAGGACAGACAAAACATCATAAACGCCTTCAAGGGGAAGAAAGGAGGAGTGGCAAGTCTCATGCTCTACGCCGAGACGAGCTCAGACAAAGACTCTGACGCTTCGCTCAAAGAGATCAATGCCTGCATGAAGGCTTTTCCTTGTGACGAAACTCAGGAATATGAGGCCCGTGTTACTGTTTTTGATCAATCTTTAGTCTCGGAAGGATTCGATCTAACACAGTACAAGTTTTTGATAAAGAAGGAGGAGTTTAAGAGAAACAATGCAACAGGCCTAGACGCTCAGTGTGAACTGGCGGTGGCCACACTCATTTCGTATTTTCAATCTCATGGATACCAGCATCTCTGCACTGGTACTCTAATAGGATTTGAAATCTTTGAGACAGTGGCGATGAGTTTGAGGAGTGCTGTTAGCTTGGCGGCGACCCTTACGGAGGTAGTTTCCTCCTATGGGTTATTCTATGGCCGCAAGCCGATCATTCTCTATTTTTTTTCGGCATTGCACTCAGTGCACCCGAGCAAACTTACTCAACTCATACAACAATGCCCGACGTTTAGTACAGTGAAGTCCAAGAACTTCCTCGAGACACACGTGTTCGAAGCTACGGTTCGAAACGTTGCTCCGGCAGCACTGTTCCAAGAAGTTATGAGTGCATGTTTTCACTTGGACACAGTCACGGAGGCACACATGGCACAGGCAGGCGGTGTACCTGTTGGCGCGCAAGCCACGTACACAAGCCGAGTTGCCGGTTGGAAGAGACAGAGAGAGCCAGACCTTAAGGTCTGCTGGAGGTGGTTCGCGGGCTTGCCGTGTAAGGCAGAGATGGAGCACAGAGAATGCTCTTTCAATCATGACAGGCAGAACCCAGTAGCAAGGGCTAACTTTCTAAGTAAGACGGAAGGCAATGAACTGGGCCTTTTCCGGCTGCTTCAGACTGCCTCTACGAACGAAGGCTGGTATGCCAATCAGTGTGATGACGGCGAGTTACGAGAGGCAATAATTGCCTACATGAAGAGGATGGAGAAGAAGAAGGAGGAAAGGGAGAGACAAAAGAACAAAGAAGCCTCTCAAAGAGGACGAGGAGGAGGAGGAGGAGGAGGAGGAGGAGCAGGACGAGGAGCAGGAACATGGAGAGGAGCCTCGAGGTGGCAGGGAACCCCTTATACTAGAGGCAGAGGAGGTCGGGGATTTAATCCTCATGGAGGAAGAGCTTTTCGGGCTCCAGCCCCCCCCACCTAGAGGACTAGGAGGCTCATGGGCAAGCTCCAACCCAAACTTCGGTCGAGGTCAGGCTTATAACACTGCCTCGGACACCGATCCGTCATCCTACCCGGACGCTACTCAAGGTAATCGATTCGAGGTGGTGGAATGACAGGAGGGGGAAGGAGAGGGGAAGGAGAAAACTGCGAAGTTTAACCCTAAAGTCACTGTGCAGACTGAGCCAACACTTCCTCTATGTGAGAGCAAAGATGTGGGTACACAGAGGCTGCAGCCCCAAGGTAGTCTACCCGTTCACACATCACGATTACCAATGATAACTGATGCGAATAGGAAGGCGAAACTAGCGATGGAGGCGAGGAGGCCAATGGCAGGCGTATCGCCTCGGCCAAGCAAACAATTACGAACAGACTCATTGTCAACGATCACGGCAGGCGGCGAGAAAAAAGACAATAAGTGCACTCAAGTGCCACAAGTCAATATCACTGACATAATAAACGCACCGATACCGCTGAATAATAAAAACGTTAATGAGGGGAAACAAGAGGAGAAGAAGGAGGAGATGAAAGACTTGGAGACAAGACTCCAAAATTTGGAACGCAAAGTTCTTGTTCTCGCAGCAAATATACACAGGCCCGATGCTTTGTGTTATACAGAACTTTATTGTGAAACTTTGAAAACTGTATTTAAAGTTGGTAATGATACGATGGCGAATATTAATATTGTCGGCCGGAAGTTTTTTTATCGATACCGGGATTGGGTGGACGTAAATATGAAAGATTCGACGGGCACTTTGAAGGGAGTGAGTAGCCGGACGGTCATCACGGCATCATCACACTGATCTTTAAATTAAAATCCGCACGAGTATACCGCATGGACCTTTATTTCGTCCCCGGTTACCACGGATCAATATTACTGTCGTATGACCAATTGGCTACGATGGGGGCTGTGATTGATTGCGCCGCACGGCGAGTGATATATGGAGTAAAAAGAGGAGAGGAGAGCGATATTGATCCCTTTGACGCTACTGACTCTTAAGAGGCTTATGAGCTGAGTCTAGCGACGGATCACAAAAAGATGGCCATCGTGCATGAGGCACTTGAGGTGTATGTTCACCCCCATGTCATAAAACCGGACGAGCTGTCCTGGACCTACAATTGGGAATCCCAAGTGTGCACTGTCACAGTTCCGACATGCCATTGGGACAAAAAGTCTATTGATGACTTAATCGAGAAGCGAAAGGAGGAGATAATATGTGTCGCACAAAGAAGCCCGTCGTTGGCGAGATTTGCGGAAGGAGTAGGAGCAGATGTCCACATTACTAATGGATACTGTTTCCATGCGAAAGTAGGAGAAGAAAAAAGGGAGGCGTTTGTACCAAGGAGAACGGGGCGAATCCCGGATATTCCACCAGAAACTATTAAAAGTTTTATTACTGATTTCTGGGGTGACGAGCCCACGTGGCCGCGTTCACTAACTGAAGTGAAGAAATGCTTACGGACTTTATTTGAAAATAATAAGCCGTATACTATTATCCTGTCGTATAATGAGAAGGCGATATGGGCGCAGGAAATAAGGGACCGGCTTATTGATCATCCTATACCGGTACCCTCTCGCAAGCAACAGCGAGTGGTGGCTTGTCGTTTGGGAACTCGTGAGCAGAGCAGTGCATACAAGCAGAAGCTCAGAGACCTCGACAAGTTGAAATTGATACCGCAAGCATTCACATGCTTTGATGGTTTCTACACCCGTAAGGCTCCTTTGCAATACGCGAGACTTATTGACATGCTGGTGGAGCTCGGCAAAGATGATGAGCCGGACACGGTCACGTATGAAAAGACGGGCCTAGATGATGTCTCGGAAGAAGACTTAGGCTTGGAGGAGGACAGGAGATATACCAATGGAAAGTGCTTCCGATGGGCCTCAAGCAAGCCCCAGGACTCTTTCAGAAGGCGATGCAGAAGATGCTAAGCAGTCAGTACGATGATCTGACAGACGGAGGATTTATGAGAAGGAGGGGACAGAAAGCGGGAGAATATGCATTTTGCTATATCGATGACATTATCGTATACTCTAACACAATGTAGGAGCATATCGATCATCTGTCCGATATATTGAGGCGCATCTGAGCTTTTGGCCTGAAGTGCAATCTGAACAAGTGTCAACTTGCCAAGACGAGTGTGACATATTTAGGGTACGAGATCTCTCATAACCGAGTCTCGATATCTAAGGAGAAGAGGGAGGAGATTATGAATCGACCGATACCGAAGAACCGCACTGAATTGCACTCATTCCTTGCGATGGCGCAGTACTATAGCCAGTTCATACCCGATTGGGGTGCAACACGTGCTAAGTTGGAGAGAATGATTGATTTTGGAGACTTTGAGAAGTGGGATAAAGAGGCTTTGCAAGCGTTTCATGCGCTCAAAGATCTTATTTACAAAGACACGAAGGATGGAGGACTGGTTTTAACGATGCCCGACTTCACGAAACAATTCGTAGTCGATACAGATGCATCTAAGTTTGCGATTGGGGCTGTATTACAGCAGGAAGATGAGGAGAAGAAATTACGCCCAATCATGTTTATTAGTAGAAAATTATGTGCGGCGGAGAGAAACTATTGCACAAGGCAAAGAGAGGCGTTGGCGGTGGTATGGGCCCTCAAGAGGCTCAGAGAGTATTTGTGGGGAGAACCTCAATTTATTGTTAAAACTGTTCATCATAACCTGTTATGGTTGATGAATCATGAACAGACGGGACGGCTAGCGCGGTGGCAAGCGTTCTTGTCATGTTTCGATTTTACAACGGTCCATCTACCGGGGAAGCGAAATGTGGTCGCTGATAGCCTCTCTAGGCTAGAGTTTAACTCAGAAGTATCGGCGTTGGTGTCCACGGTGGATATGGAAGACTTGTCCACTGACAAGGTGTATGAGGTCAGCCACATTGAGACGATGGAGATGGCGAGTGGAGTCCGATATGACCGCACGGGTCTACGGTACAGTCCACAGGCCCAGATCACGGGATATGTTGTGAGCTACATACCCAGGAGGACGCTGAGTGGTCCTATGAGGTATATGAGAATGCGAAGGCGAACATGAAGGAAGAAGAGGAGACGCAGGAAGTTTATGCGGAGCCTCCTCAAGAGCGGAGAAGTGACCTAGACGATGACCCGGAGAGGATCGGGGTAAGGCTAGAAGATGCTACTATCCATATAGCCTCGCCTACCGCATGGAGGCAACACCAGGCTCAAGATCCGGAGTTTAAGGAACTCATACAGTTGTATCAGAACCCGGATGAGCTAAAGATGACGAAAGCGATCAAAGATCAAATGAAGGAGATGGGATGGAGAGATGGTCTACTGTGGTACAAGGGCCTTCACGGTCGCTATGCGTCACAGCCGGACAAACGGACCCTTTGGGTACCGGAGAGTCTGAGACGATTTATATTTGTCGCAGCCCACAATTGCGTACTTTTGGCGCATCCGGGTCGACAACGAACTCACATGTTCGTAGCGAGGCGATTCTGGTGGAAGAAGATGAAGGAGGAGATAGATCAGGCGGTGGATGCATGCATCCCGTGCAAGATAAACAAAACACCGCTGAAGGCAAATTTTGGCCTGATCGGCGAATTTCCTCTTCATGCGGGGATGTTTGAGTTTATACACATTGATCATGTGGGACCTTTCCCAGAATCGAAGGAAGGTTACAAATACCTCCTTACGGCTATTGACAGAGCCACCAATTATGTGTGGATCATCCCTGTCCAAGACGTTACCGGCAAGACGACGGCCGAGGCCCTGATCGATAGGATCATCTCACAGATCGGAGTACCAAGAAAGATATGTTCTGATCGAGGCTCGGACTTTAATAACGAGTCATCGACAAACTTTCTAAGTATTACGGGATGAAATTGCAATATGTTACTGCCTATAACCCGCGAGCAAATGGTAAAATCGAGCGGGTACACAGATCCCTCAAAGCCTCGCTAAAGATGTATTGCACGAAAAAGGAGAATCAAAGAGCATGGGTCAAGGCAGCGCCATCATTTGCGTTTGCAATGAACTGTCTACCCTCTACGGCGTTAGGAGGCTCGAAGAGCTCAATCTCGCCGTATCAGCTAGTATATGGGCGTGAGCCTGATATCCCGACTTCGCTCCTTCACCAAAAGACACTTGGGCGGATGCGGATGAGTTGTTTGGGATGAGACTTAGAGTGAAGATGGAGGCGGAGCAAATAGTCAGGGCGCATAGAGAGGCGGAGCGCCGAAAGACGGATGCTGAAGGTGTGCGACAAGCGCACTTGGATCAGATCACATTCCAGGTCGGGGATATTGTACTATTGTACCATCCTCAGGTCCCGAAGGGAGTCAGCTCTAAGCTGTTCACTCATTGGAAAGGACCTTATCAGATTATGGAACAGACGGGACCTCTGAACTACAAGATCAGGGGTAGAGGGAAGATGCAAATTGTGAATGTACGAAGGCTGATTAAGTATGATCCCTTTTTACTGGAAGATGAATCCGTTGAGGAGGCGTTAAAACGGATGAGAGATGATTTCAAAGAGGTGCCGCCCATCCACAAGGAGGCTGGCATAGATCAAGAAGATGCTTATCGGGCACCGATAGCTGAGAAGGAGGAGAGTGAAGTTGACAGTAAGGAGAAGACTGATCGCATAAGCGCGGTGGGGACTCAGTCTAAGTCTCCACGTGAGCACAGCGGAAAGAAGGAGAAGATCACAGAGGCGCAGCTAAGGAGAGCGCGAGATGATCTTATCAACGACCAACCGAGGAAGGCGATGAGGTCGATGAGATCAAAGGATGTCCACCAGGAGGATGAGGAGATTGACACCGACCCAAATGCGGGCAACGTCGAGATCGTCCATGAGCGATGGAAGGAAGGTGACGCAATAGCAACCATCGCATGGATGAAAGACGCTTTTTATCTGATGAGACCAGCAGAACAACATGTTGCTGACGACACTCTCTCAGACTTATACTTAATGCGGGTCGTGGCAGTTCCACGAAAAACACGTGTCACACGGACACTCAAAATATCATCAGCCGCAAAAATAATGCAACCGATACTCCAGTTCTGGAGAAGTATGGACCCGGTCGAGGATCCAAAGGCAAGACATTATCTGCCAGTATATAAAGACGCAAAAAGTCTCGAGACATGGGATGATACAATTACTCCCAGAGACAAGGATTACACTGCGTGGACCATTCAGACACTGCCAAGAGGAGTGCTTGACGTCCCTTTTGACTTATCGCTGGGCGGAATCCCTAACAAGATCTGGGACATTCTCGAACAGTCAAAGTTCGATTTAACTTTTGTTGGCGGCCCACCACCAGGCAAAGAAATCCGCGCCAGAAGACGAAGGCAGTAACAAAGAAACTATTTTTCTTTATGCGTCTCAAATAAACTGATTGATTGCCCACGGCGTATCATGATTTGATCATGCATCATCAGTTATTATTATGAATATTAAAATGACTCAGTGATATAACTTGGCATTCGATCGCAACATACGAGTGCGAAAGGTCGATCGACAATGATACTACACCGTAGACGCGGATCGCTAGTGTATTGAGCGATGGTGTTCCCGGGTATGACCCTCTTGCAAGTCCTGGGATGATGTTCTCGAAAAATGAAATGTTCTCTGAACTTCCATTAAATTATTTTTTACGATACATTATATACTGTCGTACCTGTGCACGGTCAATCTCTACTTGTATCGGTATATCGCAGGGTTGGGTACATACACCCCGACTTCGGATATAGTTCTTAGGACTGGCCCCTAGTACTATATTATAGGATATCCGCTTTAGACAAGGGTATGTCATTAAAAAGACCATGTATTTACCGTCGGATCTTCGTGTGAATAATAATAATAATAATAATAATTATAGTGTATCTCCTGCCAATTGCTGAGCCAAAAGGCCATGTGCATCCAGTCCTCCATTCCATAAGGAAAGTCTCCACACCAATCGGTGGAATAAAGGAAGTGACGGCATAGAACATTACTCTAGGAGCTTTATACCAATCAGCCATGGAAAGGACCGATGGCCTATGTACTCCCTGATAATAATAATAATAATAATAATAATAATAATAATAATAATAATAATAATAATAATAATAATAGTATATCTGAGGCGTACTGATGCAGCTAATGGCATATCCTCAACGGACATAAGCCTCCAATACCCTTGTTCGAGGTCCTCCACCCCCCCGTGTCAGTCTCTCGCCTGATGATCGGGGCCACCGATGGAGCTCCTGAGGGCAAGACTGCACTAAGCCGAGGTTATTCCGCAGTCCCAGCAACCTCTTGCAAGACGTCACCGAATGTGCAAGTGCATACACCAAGCGCGGTTGCTAGAGCTGCCTCGAAACCCCACCCATAACAATCTGGTGTCTGCTGGGTCCTGGGCTATCAACCAGCATATGCGGAGTTTAAGATCTTTTACGCGCGCAACGACCCTCCTCCCCAGCATCTACCACCAAAGGGTTATGAGTTGGCGTCACAGTTCAACGCCTTGAGGCCACTGTTTAGCAAGTGTGACTAGGTTTTTTCATAGGGAAATAATAATAATAATAATAATAATAATAATAATAATAATAATAATAATAATAATAATAATAATAATAATAATAATAATAATAATAATAATAATAATAATAATAATAATAAAATAATAATAAAATAATAATAATAATAATAATAATAATAATAATAATAATAATAATAATAATAATAATAATAATAATAATAATAATAATAATAATAATAATAATAATAATAATAATAATAATAGTGCTTCTCTGTCAATGGCTGATGCATTTCTGCACATGCGCCTCCATCGTCTCACCCGTGAGGGGAGTACGAAGAATTGACGATAGGCTGTAATGACACCCCCGCAAGGGCAGTTCCAACACTTCCAGACGCACCGGTATGTTCAATGAAAATACTGGTCCAGACGGACCGGTATGTTCAATGAAAATACTGGTGGCACCGACGGGAATCGAACTGGCGACAGGGCCCAGATGGTAGAACTTGACCACTGGGCTATCACGGTGTCCAATAATAATAATAATAATAATAATAATAATAATAGTGTATCTCCTGCAATTGCTGAGCCAAAAGGCCATGTGCATCCAGTCCTCCATTCCATAAGGAAAGTCTCCACACCAATCGGTGGAATAAAGGAAGTGACGGCATAGAACATTACTCTAGGAGCTTTATACCAATCAGCCCATGGAAAGGACCGATGGCCTATGTACTCCCTAATAATAATAATAATAATAATAATAATAATAATAATAATAATAATAATAATGAGAATGATAAGAAGAAGAAGAAGATCAAGGGGGGAATACGGCACCACGTTGCTTGTATTTTTTTTTTAATGGTAATACATTTGTTCTTGACATACTGCAGAGAAAAAAAAAAAAAAAAAAAAAAAGAAGTTGAGGGGAGGAGTTTAAGATTTACAAGAACGACTAGAGAATCCGCTTTGACGTGCTGTATGAGGATATATCTATCGTATTTTAGCGTGTATCAGTGGGTCGATGCGCTGGGCGGCATGACTCCATAGCGCATATTGTTTGCAGAAAGAAATAAGAAGGTGTATGACGAAAATGTTATTTCCGTCATAAAATCCGGAGGGGTACTGTAGGCATCACCTCCCGGATAGCCGGTAAAAAGTATCCTTTTCCTGGTGACAGATGCACCAGCCTGTTTTTTTTCAGTATTATTTGTCCGGATTGAACCTGATGTAATTTTATTCCTGATCTGTTGCCGTTTTCCTTTTTCTGCTTCACTGAGCTAAAACAACGAGACATCATTCTCATTCTTGAGTACTGTGTTTGGTTGTATTACAGAATTTTTATTGAGCTATCGTTGGGGGCATTACATGTGGTTAATGCCGCAAGTTAACGATGTCACTCTTTAAGGTTTTGCTGTTTAAGTTGTGAACATATCAAGTTTATTAATTAACTTGTTTTGTAGGCATCACCCCCCGGATAGCCGGTAAAAAGTACCCTTTTTCTGGTGTCAGGTGCACCTAGTTTTTTCCCATTATTTTCAATATCGTTTGGCCGGATTTGACCTAATGCCATTTCAACCTTGGTCTGTTGCCGTTTTCTTTTCCGCTTCACTGAGCTAATATAACGAGACATCATTCTCTTTTGGGGATTTGTGTCTGGTTGTATTACCGACTTTTTATTGAGCTATCTTCGGGGATTGTAACATTGGAGTCACCAGCACAAGGCTGATTTCTTTTCTGGCTTGTTTTTGGCACAGCAGAAAGAAAAATTGGACAGACCTATCTCTTCTGAGTAGGTGTTCCAAAAAACAAATACTCCAGCACATCCCCACACAGCTCTTTTTGCAAAACTAGACGTCTAGGCGTTTGTGAGTAGGTGTCTCAGTACCCTCTCCACAGCCTGTATCTGTGTCCTCACAAGGAGGCCAGACACCAGACCTCGTAGCTGTTCTTTTGTTCTCTCTTGAGACAGAGACAGAGTAGGCCAACAGACGTACAAACAAACACTCACAGTTACAAACAAACTTGAAGGACACGAGCGTAGTACTCTACCTTTCAAGTCTGTGCACTTTGTTGCCTCTCAAACCACACACATTAGAGTATTTTTGCATATCTCTGACTGTCTTTCGACAATAGGTCTGAACAAGTGTCAGACGACAAGTCGACTTCTCAAGGAGTGCTTCTCTAGCCTCTTTGACATTATCTGTACATAGGTCCTCGTACCTCATAACAGATACAACAACAAAAAGAGAAAAAGAAAAGAGGAGTGGAGAAGGAGATCAAATTTTCAGAGAAAGTCGTACAGATTACTTCTTTCTCACAAAAAAAAAAACACATAAGACATAGAGGTGAGACGCTCTCTCTCTATAGTGTCTTTTCGTTTTTTCTCTCTATTCGTTCCTCATAGACGAACAGAGCAATTACGGGGTAGAAACAACTCTGTCTCATCCGTATTCCTTCAGCGTCCATGTCTACTAGGTCTGAAGACTGGCAGGAAGGAGGGGGGGAGAGTGAGCGAACCCCAGAAAACGAAGAGGAGTTCGTTGACCCTCATGCAGAAGGAGGAGATCTGGCACCTTCCTTTGACACAGGAGGAGCAGAGAATCAATTTTTTACTGCGCCTTCCTTTGACACAGGAGGAGCAGAGGAAGTCGAGGAGGAGGAGAAGGGAGGAGAGGAAGCGAGGTTTGTGGCCGAATATGGCAAACTAAGTAAGAAGGAGTTTGAGGAGAAGAAAGGGAAGGATGAGGCCTATAAATGGCTATACATTCCCCAAGAAATGCGATGGGGACAACCCTTGAAGAAGGAGAACATCTGTTACCCTCTCCCAAGGCAAGCTCTGCCTCTGGCAGAATTCCTCAGAGACGACGGTGCACAGTTACAGGTGCAACACGTCTCATTTGGGGACAATATGTCATTACTGGAGCTACTCGACCTCTCATGGACAGTGTTTGAGTGTGCTATACTCTTTGAGTACCAGACTGGAAAGACTGTGCTGCCATGGAACACAAGAGCACTGGCTAGGTTGCTCGATCCTGGTCAGGACATTGATTCAATAAAGAGAGTGGAAAAGGAGTTTAAGTTCAGGAATCCAAAAGGACAGATCAATGTCATGGATGTGTCTCTGAAACTTATGGAGGCCAAGTTAGTGGACCTGGGTAAACTCCAACACACCCAGTTTGGCAGGGACCTTCACCCGGCCCTGAGGGAAATAGAAGGCGAAGCTGGAGGGGTGACGAGGATGAAGAAGCTGCATGCGGCCTTGGTGAAGGATGACGCATGGAAGAGGTGGGTCTTCACGAAGGATCATACGATCTTGGAGGGGACGGCCGCACCACCCCCCACCAATAAAGCGGGAGAGAAGGAGTTGGCGGAGAAGGCATTGTTCCTTCGGAAGGCAGCTGAGATCCTGTCTTTTTTTCATCATGCCCAAGAGCTGTATATCAAAGAGCTAGCGGCTGAGAAAGAAAAGAAGGAGATGGAGGCAAAGATTGCATTAGCCAAGGCGGCGGGAACAAAGGGACCGAAATATTCCTCTGGATCTTATATGGCTCCCTCGGGCCGCTCCGCCCCGTCAGCCCACACAGCCTCTTCGGCCCCTGCGACTAGCTCAGCGCCTACCACTGTCATTGTCAACAGTAATGACAAAAAGGACAGACAGGCTATCATACAGGCCTTCCAAAAATATACAAAGTCCGATGCCACTGCTCTGACGCTGTATGCAGAGACAGCGAGTCAGAAGGACACGGATGCGAACCTTCAAGACAAGCTCAGAAGAATTGATGCTTGTATGAAGCAGCATCCAACGGACGAAACACAGGAGTATGAGGCGTTGTACACCTTGTTGGACACATCAATCATCACACAAGGGTTTGATGTTGGGGAGTACAAGGCGATGGGAGCGGTAGAGGTGGCGGCTAGGAGAGCAGCCTCAGACCTGCAATGCACGGTGCCAGTTGCCGTCCTCTTATAATACTTTAAAACTTTTTATTGAGCTATCTTCAGGGATTGTAACACAACACTGATGATTGCTGCAAGTAGGACACTTGCAACGTACTCGTAAAGGGTGATTTGCAGAAGGGGAGTCAGCCAATCAGAAACATACAACAGACAGGACAAAAATCTTTCTGGTTTGTAAAAGTGACTTCAGATGTCTGAAAAACAGAAAAATTGAAATGAGTCGACCAACATACCAGATTGCTGCAGTGGTAGGGAGACTAAGAAGACTTTCAACACAGTCTAATGCTAGAGGCAGTAAGAAAGGACCTTAAAGGTGTTTTGAGGACCTCCGGGTGCATAAGCCTACGGTGGGAAGTGCATCGTGACAACCTTCGTAGGCTGCACATTGCAGGCAAGAACGTACCGGACTATATGAGTCGGTGGGAAAATTGTAACAGCCACTGGATCCATTCCATAGACGCCACACACCCGTCGTTAAAACATTGATACAGCCTGTCCCGTTGGTTCACGATTTCATCCACAAAGATATTCCACTCTGGCTATCCGACCTTTGAGCCACCTTAGCCGGGTGTCGAGAGAAAATCGAAACAGCCTCGCCAATTCATGATCGCCACGTGCGTTTTCTTCGCAGTAAGAATACTACACATGTCATTCACCCCCGTATAATGGTAGGGGACGCCGTTCTGGACAAAATCAATGAAAGTGCTCTTCTGATACAAAAACCTAACAAACATAATACATTTTGTCAATTTGTTAGGAAAACGAAGTAGGTAATAAATGAACGTACACTTTGTTGCTCGCGTCTTGCGTGACGTACTGTTTTGGGCACTGAATTTGCCTGGTTCCACCGTACGTATTATTTGTTGGATCCACGGGGACCCAATACGGAAAAATGATATCCACAGGGGTATTCCATTTCTCGACAAAGCCGTTAGGACCAGGACCTTCTGGTGCGCTCGCATTGAATTTCAGTGGCATGTACCCATAAGGAGTCTCCATGAAGCGATAACATTTCGAACACGCTATTAGGTCTTCTGCCATGTTTCTTCTCCGCCCATTATTAGGTTGTGGCATGCAGACTCTCCAACTTCTCAGGGTCATCTTGTAGTAAATCTGGTTTCCTCCGGATATTAATTCATCTATAGCGTAGAGCTGCAACAGATTTCAAGCGATAGGTATTCGAGCATGTCAAACGAACAATACTATCAATATGTATGCATATACGTACTCGTCATACTTGGTCACAATAAATGACATATATATATATATATATACATATAAACTTACCTCGCTCTTATCTGTGGGGTTCCACCATCCTTTTCCTTCCTTGCCGCAAAATGGACACTGGAACGATTGTAGCAATGCGTTATTCGTTGCGTCGCTCGCTGGGAACACCATATTGTTTGACGGCGGGGCGCTAAACACAGATACGGAAACAGTCGAAACCAGACGCACAGATATACGGCAAAGAAAAAAAAGGCAGGACGACCATTGAATGCAGATTGTAGTTTGCATACAAGAAGTAAACATAGCGAGGGTAAGACTGTGCAACCGCGGGGACAATCAAGATTTTACCTTGCCGTGGTGCTATTCAGAATCAGGTCGTAAAGGTAGGTAAACCCTGCCGAAACTTCGCTGGTTAATTGCGTTAGATATTGGCCCTCCTGCACCGCCAAGTCTCCAGCACAGACTGAAACATTGTAGCTTTCGTTTCCAGCAAGATTTGTGACTTCATAATCGACGGCAGTGGGACATGCTGCCAAAGGGAGGACTAGATCCGACAAGCAGGTTGTTTCGTTGTCGATTTCAACTGAAGCCTTGCATTTCTGCCCTGGATTCGGCGTTGTAGTCCCTTTACTAAATGACATGGATCCCTTCTTCTGCACACGCGACAGGGGAGAATATTACATAGACACATGTGAACAAAATTATACACAGCCGAGGCTAGCAGTTCAATTACAAGGCTACCTTGCCAGACGGGATGTCTGGGGTGACATGCTCCCCCCTGTCTGCACGCAGCACACACAGCAGGGGAGAGTATTATATAGACACATATATGCGTATAAAGTTATACACAGCCGAGGCTAGCAGCTCCTTTCCTACAAGGTTACCTTTCGAGATAAGGATGTCATGGAAAACAGTGCAGATTATGCTGTCGTAACATCATTTGCTGCGCAGTTTGGTGGTACCTTTTTTGCCACGGCGATGCTAGAGGATGTTGGTGTCTCGGGCTGTGAAACCTACAAAGTAAATATCCTGCTTTTCTGAAAGTTGACTTTCCGTACTGTCTCTTTTGGTTTGTTTCTATCTATGCATGCTGCGTGTATTATCTATTTTGTATTTGCTTCCTTTCCGCCTGTCCAACTTCAGCCTGCATGCCGAATTCGGTACCGGTACAGTTGCCTACCCACCAGGACCGCGGCGGACTACATGCCTTACTACTGACCTTATGTACTTCCTGCATGTGGACCTGATACGCCGCACCAGCATGCCCAGACACGTCGTACAGGATATACAAAACCAAAACCTACAACACGTTTTTTGAGAAAAACAAAGATCATGAACTAAACAAATCATAGCTGGTTTGTTAAGGGAGATTGCTAGGGAATAGCAGTGGAGATGTTGTAAATAACAGTCGTTAATAAGAAATCAGTAAAAGTGTAGGAAGTAAAGTGGTGAATTGATAGTGGAAGCGGTAGAAGTAATACTGGTAGAAGTAATAAGTAAATTTAGTAGCCTTGAAGTGGTCAACGAGTGGAAGTCGAAACGCACTGAGCAAAATGCGAACATGTGCAAAACAGATCGATGCCCGATTAAACCACCAATCGCAAGTACTATGGCATACCATACCGTGATGAGAAGGACGATGGCACGGTACAACATGGCTATTTCGTGCTTCAACTTCAGAAAATCCTTTTTATCCGGTGTCTGCATCTCTTCCCCGGATTCTAGTACACATGGATGTGATCATCATGACACAGGCAGGCAAACAAACAGGCTAACAGACAGGCAGACAGACCGCAGATAGACAGACAGACATACACAGAAAGTTAAATATCGAACGCAAAACCTATGTTTGTGCATTCAGGAGGTGCATGCAAGCAATCGTCACCAAGTTCTTCACGTAGTGCACCATACAAGTTCATGCTTCTTCGGGAGCTCGAATCCGTTTGCAAGTGCTCTTGCATGGTCGATGAGAACGTAAATTGTGAAGGCAGAAAGGAAGGTTTCCAAGTAAAAATTCTAACGGCGAATAAAAAAATTTGATCAAGTACTTGAGTACAGAAAACTATCCAAACATTTTTGGGACGAAGGAAAGCTACGGGTTATTCGGAGCAAAAGCTTCAAGTACTTACAAATTTTTGTAGACGTTGGAAACCTTCCTCTCAATTTACCTTCTCATCGACCATGCAAGAGCACTTGCAAACGGATTCGAGCTCCCGAAGAAGCATGAACTTGTATGGTGCACTACGTGAAGAACTTGGTAACCATTGCTTGCATGCACCTCCTGAATGCACAAACATGGGTTTTGCGTTCGATATTTGACTTTCTCTGTCTGTCTGTCTGCCTGTCTGCCTGTCTATCTGCGGTCTGTCTGCCTTTCTGTCTGCTTGTCTGCCTGTCTGTTAGCCTGTTTGTTTGCCTGCCTGTATCATGATGATCACATCCATGTGTATTAGAATCCGGAGAAGCACGACGTCGCCAATCTGTACCGTGCCATCGTCCTTCTCATCACGGTATGGTATGCCATAGTACTTGCGATTGGTGGTTTAATCGGGCATCGATCTGTTTTGCACATGTTCGCATTTTGCTCAGTGCGTTTCGACTTCCACTCGTTGACCACTTCAAGGCTACTAAATTTACTTATTACTTCTACCAGTATTGCTTCTACCGCTTCCACTATCAATTCACCACTTTACTTCCTACACTTTTACTGATTTCTTATTAACGACTGTTATTTACAACATCTCCACTGCTAATCCCTAGCAATCTCCCTTAACAAACCAGCTATGATTTGTTTAGTTCATGATCTTTGTTTTTCTCAAAAAACGTGTTGTAGGTTTTGGTTTTGTATATCCTGTACGACGTGTCTGGGCATGCTGGTGCGGCGTATCAGGTCCACATGCAGGAAGTACATAAGGTCAGTAGTAAGGCATGTAGTCCGCCGCGGTCCTGGTGGGTAGGCAACTGTACCGGTACCGAATTCGGCATGCAGGCTGAAGTTGGACAGGCGGAAAGGAAGCAAATACAAAATAGATAATACACGCAGCATGCATAGATAGAAACAAACCAAAAGAGACAGTACGGAAAGTCAACTTTCAGAAAAGCAGGATATTTACTTTGTAGGTTTCACAGCCCGAGATACCAACATCCTCTAGCATCGCCGTGGCAAAAAAGGTACCACCAAACTGCGCAGCAAATGATGTTACGACAGCATAATCTGCACTGTTTTCCATGACATCCTTATCTCGAAAGGTAACCTTGTAGGAAAGGAGCTGCTAGCCTCGGCTGTGTATAACTTTATACACATATATGTATCTATATAATACTCTCCCCTGCTGTGTGTGCTGCGTGCAGACAGCAGGGAGCATGTCACCCCAGACATCCCCATCTGGCAAGGTAGCCTTGTAATTGAACTGCTAGCCTCGGCTGTGTATAATTTTGTTCACATGTGTCTATGTAATGTTCTCCCCTGTCGCGTGTGCAGAAGAAGGGATCCATGTCATTTAGTGAAGGGACTACAACGCCGAATCCAGGGCAAAAATGCAAGGCTTCAGTTGAAATCGACAACGAAACAACCTGCTTGTCGGATCTAGTCCTCCCTTTGGCAGCATGTCCCACTGCCGTCGATTATGAAGTCACAAATCTTGCTGGAAACGAAAGCTACAATGTTTCAGTCTGTGCTGGAGACTTGGTGGTGCAGGAGGGCAAAAGTCTAACGCTATTAACCAGCGAAGTTTCGGCAGGGTTTACCTACCTTTACGAGTTGCTTCTGAATAGCACCACGGCAAGGTAAAATCTTGATTGTCCCTGCGGTTGCACAGTCTTACCCTCGCTATGTTTACTTTGTATGCAAACTACAACCTGCAAATGATCATTCTGCCTCTTTCTCGTATATCTGTGCGTCTGGTTTCGACTCCGTTTCCCTACCTGTGTTTAGCGCCCCGCCGTCAGAGACAATGGTGTTCCCAGCGAGCGACGCAACGAATAACGCATTGCTACAATCGTTCCAGTGTCCATTTTGCGGCAATGGCAATGGATGGTGGCTTCCACCGGTTAGGGCCGGCTTCACCAGAGATGTAAGTTTATATTACGAGGATGTAATCAGTTACAACTTGTAAACAAGTATGATGATTACATATATTATAGATGCATATTTTGATATTATTGTTCGTTCGACATGCTCGTATACCTACCGCTGGAAATCTGTTGCAGGTCTACCTGTTGACGGAGTGGATATCAGGAGGAAACCAAATTTACTACACGATGAAGCAAACAGATTACAGAATCTGCCCCGAGCAAAAAACTTTTACAGCAGGGAATGGCCGGAGAAGAAGCATGGCTGGACCAACAGACGAGTTAGTAGCGTGTTCACGTTGCTATCGCTTCATGGAGACTCCTTATGGGTACATGCCACTGCGCTTCAATGCAAGCGCACCAGAAGGTCCTCCTCCTGAAGGCTTTGTCGCCAAATGGAATACCCCTGTGGATATCATTTTTCCGTATTGGGTCCCCGTGGATCCAACAAATAATACGTACGGTGGAACCAGGGAACCCCAGTGCCCAAAACAGTACGCCACGCAAGACGCGAGCAACAAAGTGTACGTGCATTTATTACCTTCTTCGTTTTCCCCAACAAATTGACAAAATGTATTATGTTTGTTAGGTTTTTGTATCAAAAGAGTAACTTCATTGATTTTGTCCAGAATGGCGTCCCCTACCATTATACGGGGGTGAATGACATGTGTAGTATTCTTACTGAGAAGAAAACGCACGTGGCGATCATGAATTGGCGAGGCTGTTTCGATTTTATCTCGACACCCGGCTAAGGTGGCTCAAAGGTCGGATAGCCAAAGTGGAATATCTTTGTGGATGATATCGTGAACCAACGGGACAGGCTGTATCAATATTTTGAACGACGGGTGTGTGGCGTCTATGGAATGGATCCAATGGATGTTACAATTTTCTCCGTTGAATTTTTATTAAAAACATGGCTGAATCTTCGAAGGAGACAACAACGAAGAAAAAACACACATACAGTTTCAGCATCTGACGGGTGTGGCGTCTATGGAATGGAATGGCTCAGCAGGACGGGATCCAGAATACAGAATTTCTATCAATTACAAACCCCCTCCGGTACATGTACCGTACCTTTACCGTACATGTACCGCAGAATCTCTTTTAATCTTGATATTAATATTGCTGTTGACATTCAAGACAACAACAAAAATTAGTTTTTCATTTTTGTGACAGTTTTTCATTTTTGTGACAAATTTAACGGTAACATTTCGCGAAAATTTACGATATTTTGCGGACGAATATAGCCGTTAATTTGAAAAATTCAAATTTTCACCCAAAATCAAAATTCCAACCAAAACTGAAATTCCAACCAAAACAGAAAAATCAATTTTTTGTTGTCTTGAATGTCAACAGCAATACATTCCAATGAGTTTTAATTGAGTTTAGCTTGTCCTCCGGTACATGTACCGCAGAATCTCTTTTAATCTTGGTATTAATCAATGGACAATTTGAAGGTCCGGGCCGTAGGGAAACTAGCTTGTTAACCGGATGCTCCGGGATCCCAGTGGTCTATCATCATTTTACTGAGGCACACTGAGATTCAAAAGAACCAAAAAGGAAACCAACCTCACCAAATTGGTAATGTATGAACAAAAGGAAATTCGCCACCAGTACCAGAAAAATATGGTAATAACTATGTAAAAACATGTAGAGGCCGATATGACTAAATACTATATTGATAAATTGTCCATTGCTCCCCCTATTTAGGAATAGCGGCCGATATGAGCAAACTTGAACATAGTAAAGGTCATAAAGCCAGACAACAGCCAAACTGTTACAATCCCCGAAGATAGCTTAATAAAAAGTCAGTAATACAACCAGACACAAATCCCCAAAAGAGAATGATGTCTCGTTATATTAACTCAGTGAAGCCGAAAAGAAAACTGCAACAGACCAAGGTTAAAATGACATTAGGTCAAATCCTGCCAAACGATATTGAAAATAATGGGAAAAAACTAGGTGCACCTGACACCAGAAAAAGTGTACTTTTTACCTGCTATCCGGAGGGTGATGCCTACAGTACCCCTTCCAGTTTTTATGACGGAAATATGCAATATTTTCGTCATATAATTGCTGATTTCTTTTCTGCACAAACGCTACGGGGTGTCGCAACTAAGTGCATTAACCCACGGATAGACGGTGCAGTGGATATATAAAACGCATACGCCAGACACGAGTCAACTATAAATCTCCAGCCTCGTTTTTGTAAATAAAAACTCCTCCTTCCACACTTGTTGTCCCCCCCGTAAGTTAATTCTGACGCAGTATGTCAAGAACAAATAATATTACTATTGCAATAAAAGCAGCGTTATAATTTTTCTCCTTCTCCAAAAACACTTCCGATCAGTAAATACATTGTCTTTTAATAACATACCCTTGTATTCAATCGGTTACCTTAATATAGTACTAGGGGGCCAGACCTAATAACTATATCCAAAGCCGGGGTGAGTGAGCCCGACCATGCAATATGCCGACACAAGTAGAGACGGACCGTGCTGGTATGACGATATTAAGTATATCTCAAAAAGCGTCTCGGACCCACTTGATGGCCGCAATCGCCTCTCCTTCCTTCCATCGCACATGTCGAATGTCCACATTACCCGCGTTCGGGTTAGTGTCCTTCTCCCCTCCTCCTCCATGGACATCCGTCGCTCGCGTCGACCTTGCCACCTTCCTCGGTTGGTCGAAGATGAGATCGTTTTGCGCTCTCCTCCTCTGCGCCTCCGTGAACTTCTCCTTCGTACCGCCGCGGACTATGGGGGCTTTAGACTGAGTCCCCGCCGCGCTTTTGCGGTTTGAGTCTTCCTTACTCTCCTTCTCGGTCTCCTCCTTCTCCGTGACCGGTGCCCGATAGGCATCCTCCTCCTCTAAGGTATCCTCCTTCTGTATAGGCGGTACCTCTTTGAAGTCCTCCTTCATCCGTTTCAACGCCTCCTCAACGGATTCATCCTCAAGTAAGAAGGGGTCATATTTGATCAGCCTTCGAACATTCACAATCTGCACCTTCCCTCTACCCCTGATCTTATAATTCAGAGGTCCCATCTGTTCCATGATCTGGTATGGTCCTTTCCAGTGGGTAAACAGCTTAGAGCTAACCCCCTTAGGGACTTGAGGATGGTACAAGAGTACAATATCCCCAACCTGGAAACGGACTTGATCTAAGTGCGCTTGTCGCACTCCTTGTGCGTCAGTCTTTCTGCGCTCCGCCTCCCTGTGCGCCGCAACTATTTGTTCCGCCTCCATCTTCGCTCTTAGTCTCATCCCGAACAACTCATCCTCATCTGCCCAAGTGTCTTTTGGATGCAGAAGTGAGGTTGGGATATTAGGCTCTCGGCCGTAAACCAATTGATATGGCGAGACTGAGCTCCTGGCTCCTCCTAATGCCGATGAGGGTAGACAGTTGATTGCAAAGGCAAATGAAGGTGCTGCCTCCACCCAGGCTCTCTGATTCTCCTTCTTCATACAGTACATCTTAAGCGAGGCTTTGAGAGGTCTATGTACCCGCTCGATCTTGCCATTCGCTCTCGGGTTATAGGCAGTAACATATTGCCATTTCATCCCGTAGTACTTAGATAGTCTGTCGATGACTTCATTATTATTAAAGTCAGAACCTCGATCAGAACATATCTTTCTAGGCACTCCGATCTGCGAGACGATCCTGTCGATCAGAGCCTCCGCAGTTGTCTTGCCTGTAGCGTCCTTAACAGGAACAACCCAGACATAATTGGTGGCTCGATCTATTGCGGTAAGAAGGTATCTGTACCCTTCTGCCGATTCGGGGAAAGGTCCCACATGATCGATGTGTAAAAATTCAAACACCCGGCGTGTAACGGGAATGTACCGATCAGGCCAAAGTTCGCCTTCAGCGGTGTCTTTGTGGTTTTGCATGGGATGCATGCGTCCACTTCCCTGTCTATCTCCTCCTTCATCCCTTTCCACCAAAATCGCCTCGCTATGAACCAATGAGTTCTTTGTCGACCCGGATGTGCCAGTAAGGGGCAGTTATGGGCTGCGACATATATAAAGCGCCTCAACTTCTCTGGTACCCAGAGAGTCCATTTGTCAGGCTGTGATGCAAATTTGCCATGCTGGCCCTTGTACCACAATAGCCCATCTCTCCACGCCATCTCCTTCATCTGATCTTTGATCTGTGGAGTCTTTTTAAGCTCATTAGGGTTCTTGTATAACGTTATGAGCTCCTTGAACTCCGGATCCGTCGCCTGTTGCTGCCTCCACGCGGTAGGCGAGGCGATATGAATAGTACCGTCCTCCAACCTTACTCCTACCCTTTCCGGGTCTTCATCAAGCTCGCTTCGATTTTCCTGTGGAGGTTCAGTACAGACCTCAGTCGTCTCCTCCTCTTCTTTTATATTCGCCTTCGCGTTCTCGTATGCCTCATAAGACCACTCAGCGTCTTCGAGAACATGCGCCTCACAGCATATGCCATGCTCCGGGCCTTGAGGACTATATCGTAGACCCGTGCGGTCATAACGAACGCCTCTTGCCATCTGCATCGCCTCTATGTGGCTCACCTCGTATACCTTGTCCGTGGACAGGTCCATCATCTCCACTGATGATACGAGAGCCGACACCTCCGACTGAAACTCTAGCCTGGAAAGGCTATCAGCGACTACGTTTCGCTTTCCCAGTAAGTAGACCATCGTGAAATTGAAACATGACAAGAAAGCTTGCCACCGCGCCAAACGGCCGGTTTGTTCATGATTCATCAACCAAAGAAGGTTGTGATGATCGGTCCTAACCGTGAATAGAGGTCCTCCCCACAAGTATTCTCTGAGCCTCTTGAGAGCCCATACTACTGCCAACGCCTCCCTCTGTCGCGTGCAGTAATTTCGCTCCGCCGCACACAGCTTTCTACTAATAAACATGATCGGGCGCAACTTTTTCTCCTCATCTTCCTGTTGCAGCACCGCGCCAATCGCAAACTTAGATGCATCCGTGTCGACTACGAACGGTTTCGTAAAGTCGGGCATCATAAGTACTAATCCGCCGTCCTTGGGATCTTTATAAATGATATCTTTGAGCGTATTAAACGCCTGCAAAGCCTCCTCATCCCACTTCTCAAAGTCTCCAAAATCAATCATCTTCTCCAGCTTAGCCCGAGTTGCACCCCAATCGGGTATGAACTGGCTGTAGTACTGTGCCATCGCAAGAAAAGAATGTAACTCCGTGCGGTTCTTTGGCAACTGTCTACTCATGATCTCCTCCCTCTTTTCGCGCGATATCGAGACCCTATTATGAGAAATCTCGTAACCCAAATACGTCACATTTGTCCTGGCAAGCTGACATTTCTTTAGGTTGCATTTCAGGCCAAAAGCTCCGATGCGCCTGAAGACATCTGACAAGTGATCGATATGCTCTTCCATTGTGTTAGAGTATACGATGATGTCATCGATGTAACAAAATGCATATTCTCCCGCCTTCTGTCCTCTCCTTCTCATAAAACCATCCTCCGACTGGTCGTCATATTGACCACTCAACATCTTCTGCATTGCCTTCTGAAAGAGCCCCGGGGCCTGTTTGAGTCCCATCGGAAGCACCTTCCACTGGTATATTTCCATACCCACAACGAATGCAGTCAGCCATCTGGATTTCTCGTCCAGTGGTATCTGCCAGAAGCCGTTCTTAAGGTCAATGACCGAATAGAATTTAGCATTCCGCAGCACCCTTCTGCCTTCTTCTAAGGTCGGCAGAGGATTTCTCTCTTCCTCTAGCACCTTATTCACACAGGCATAATTGATCGTCAAGCGCCATTCTCCTCCTGGCTTAGGGACGATTTTCGGTTGAGAGACAATTGGAGATGTAGATCTCTCAATAAAGTCCTCATCGAGCAACTGTCTCACATTCTCCTCCGCTATTTTTGCCTCATGTATGCTCAAATTTGTCCTCCGTGGTGCCGGAGATGGCTCCGCACCCGGTATCTTGTAAATGACAGCAGTGAAGTCATCCGACTTTACACCACCTGCCCGAGGAGGGTCGAAAAAATTTCTCTGTACGCCTCCATCTTAGCTTTCAGAAACGCCTTCTCTCTCTCCGAACCCACTCCTTCTTCTAAAATTTTCCGCGCCGCCGCTTGGAAATCTTCCTCCGACATCTTCTTATGCTCCTTGAGGGGCGCTAAGTCCTCCTCAAAACTCAAATCTTCCTCGGACAAATCGTCTAGTCCCGTTCTTTCATACGTGACTGTGTCCGGCTCATCATCATGACCCAGCCCGACAAGCATATCAATAAGGTTTGCGTATTGTATCGGAGCCTTACGGGTGTAGAAACCATCAAAGCATGTGAAAGCTTGAGGTATCAATTTCAACTTGTCCTGGGCTCTGAGCTTTTGCTTGTATGCACTGCTCTGCTCCCGAGACCCGAGTCGACAAGCCACCACTAACTGTTGCTTGCGAGGAGGAACAGGTATAGGATGATCAATAAGCCGGTCCCTTATCTCCTGTGCCCAGATCGCCTTCTCATTGTATGGCAGAATGACAGTATACGGCTTGTTACTCTCAAATAGAGTCCGTAGACACTTTTTCACTTCAGTTAATGAGCGCGGCCAGGTAGGCACATCGCCCCAAAAGTTCGTGATAAAAGTTTTAATGTCATCCGCTGGAGTATCGGGGATACGCCCCTTCCTCCTTGGCACAAACGCCTCTCTCTTCTCATCTGACACCTTCGCATGGTAACAGTAGCCATTAGTAATATGGACATCTGCCCCGCCACCTTCTGCGAATCTGGCCAACGACGGGCACTGTTTCGCAACACATATTATCTCCTCATTACGCGCTACGACTAAGTCATCAATAGACTTTCTGTCCCATGCGGGAATCATAACCGTATACGCCTGCATCTCCGTCTCCCAATTGTCGGTCCAGGTCAGTTCCTCCGGCACTGTGACATAGGGGTGTACATAGGCTTCAGTTGCCTCATGTACGAAGGCCAACTTTTTCCTCTCCGTTGCTAGACTCAGCTCAAAAGCCTCGTATGAGTCAGTAGCAGTCATCGGATTAATATCCCCCTCCTCTCCATTCTTCACTCCATAAATCACCCGCCGTGCGGCGCAATCGATCACAGCCCCCATCGTAGCCAATTGGTCATACGACAGCAGGATTGAACCGTGGTAATCGGGGACAACATAGAGGTCCGCACGATATACGCGACCGGATTTCAATTTGAAAATTAATGTGACGATGCCCGTAATTTCCGTACGGCTGCCTACCCCTTTTAGGGTCCCCTTTGTTTTTCTAATGTTTTTGTCCAGCCATGTCCGGTGACTATTCAAAAACTTCTGGCCGACAATATTAATATTCGCCATCGTGTCATTACCAACTTTTAATGTGGTTTGTAAAGTTTCACAAAAGAGGTCAGTGTAGCATAGCGCGTCTGGTCTATGTAAACTAGCCGCTAGCACATGAATTTTTCGTTCTAGGGTTTTGAGTCTAAGCTCAAGTTCCTTGTCCTCTTCTCGTTCTCCCCCCTTTTCCGCCAACTTAACTTCTTGAGTCTCCGGGGCTTCCGGTATCTCGAGTGTCTTTTGGACAGAGTCTGGTACACTGAGTGTACTCGTGTCTATAGCAGAGACTATTGAGTCCTTTGGCGGGGGTACGGTCCGCTGCTTCTTCGTAGGAGGAGACCTAGCCTTTGCTTTCGGCTTCCTCTCCTCCATCGCCTTCTTCGCCTTCCTATTCGCATCATTTATCATATTACGAAGGATGAACTAGCAAGTGCTTACCTTGAGGCTTGTGAGGCTGTGTGCCTTCACCTTCACGTCTGGGAGGAACGGAACCGTTCGTATCCTGTTCATCAACAGTAGGCATAACTGTGACTGTCGAATTAAAAAGAACAGTTTTTATCTCCTTCTCTCTCTTCTTTTCCTCTCTCTTCTCCTCCCGTCAGTCTACGACGACAACACGCTCACCTGAGCCGGTGTCTTCGTCTTGACGTCCCCCCTCCGTAGCGGTATAAGCTTGCTGGGGGTAGTTGGAGCTGGAACTGGTGCTATAATTCCAGTATCCGTGTCCTCTGGGAGGGCGCGCTGGGGTCCGTCCTCCCCTTCCACGAAAGCCTCGTCCTCGTGGTGCCGCCCCTCTTGGTGTCCCTCGGGACCCTCGTGACGATCCTCTCGTCTCTCCTCCTCCTCTAGTCGGCGCCTTTGATCGGCCCGATGTCTCTCTCTTCTCCCTTCTCTTCATTCTGTCAAGGAAGTAAATGATGGCCTCCCGGAACTCCGCATCCGAGACCATATTCGCATTCCACCTCCCCTCCTCCAACTCCTTCTTGTACATGGCGTACATGGTCTTTTTCATGCCTTCGAGCTCTCTAAGGAAAAGATTTCGCTGCCTATCATCAAGAGAGTCGTGGCTGAAGAGGCAATTGCCTACTCCTTTCTGTGCCTCATGCTTACACGCCATGTATGAAAAATAGCGGTAGCACGGCGTCGGCTCATCTCTCCCCCTCTTGAGACCTGCCGTTCGAGTTGCATGTGCTGCTTGAGCACCTCCAACCCCCTGTGTCGCGGCACTGGAGAATGACTCGGTGGCCGTGTCCAATTCGGAACACGCGTCGAGCACCTCCTTGAACAGGTCGCCCGGCGGAGTAGCCGCTACAGTCCTCTCGTATATATTCGTTTCTAAAAAATCCGCCGTCTTCACCGCCGTGAAGGTCGGACAGGACTGTATGATCCTTGCGAGCTTGCTCGGGTGTCGTGTACACAAAGCACTCAGGAAGTACAAAATGATAGACTTCCGGTTATAAAAGAGCCCGTACTTGGCGCTGACCTCAGTGAGGATCGCTGCCAACCTCGTGCCAATGCCCAGCCCTTCGTTCACCTCTTGAAAAATCTCAAACCCAATCAAAGTACCAGTGCACAGGTGCTGATACCCATGAGTTTTAAAGTATTGCAAGAGGACGGCAACTGGCACCGTGCATTGCAGGTCTGAGGCTGCTCTCCTAGCCGCCACCTCTACCGCTCTCATCGCCTTGTATTCCCCAACATCAAACCCTTGTGTGATGATTGATGGGTCCAACAAGGTGTACAACGCCTCATACTCCTGTGTTTCGTCCGTTGGATGCTGCTTCATACAAGCATCAATTCTTCTGAGCTTGTCTCGAAGGTTCGCATCCGTGTCCTTCTGACTCGCTGTCTCTGCATACAGCGTCAGAGCAGTGGCATCGGACTTTGTATATTTTTGGAAGGCCTGTATGATAGCCTGTCTGTCCTTTTTGTCATTACTGTTGACAATGACAGTGGTAGGCGCTGAGCTAGTCGCAGGGGCCGAAGGGGCTGTGTGGGCTGACGGGGCGGAGCGGCCCGAGGGAGCCATATAAGATCCAGAGGAATATTTCGGTCCCTTTGTTCCCGCCGCCTTGGCTAATGCAATCTTTGCCTCCATCTCCTTCTTTTCTTTCTCAGCCGCTAGCTCTTTGATATACAGCTCTTGGGCATGATGAAAAAAAGACAGGATCTCAGCTGCCTTCCGAAGGAACAAGGCCTTCTCCGCCAACTCCTTCTCTCCCGCTTTATTGGTGGGGGGTGGTGCGGCCGTCCCCTCCAAGATCGTATGATCCTTCGTGAAGACCCACCTCTTCCATGCGTCATCCTTCACCAAGGCCGCATGCAGCTTCTTCATCCTCGTCACCCCTCCAGCTTCGCCTTCTATTTCCCTCAGGGCCGGGTGAAGGTCCCTGCCAAACTGGGTGTGTTGGAGTTTACCCAGGTCCACTAACTTGGCCTCCATAAATTTCAGAGACACATCCATGACAGTGATCTGTCCTTTTGGATTCCTGAACTTAAACTCCTTTTCCACTCTCTTTATTGAATCAATGTCCTGACCAGGATCGAGCAACCTAGCCAGTGCTCTTGTGTTCCATGGCAGCACAGTCTTTCCAGTCTGGTACTCAAAGAGTATAGCACACTCAAACACTGTCCATGAGAGGTCGAGTAGCTCCAGTAAAGACATATTGTCCCCAAATGAGACGTGTTGCACCTGTAACTGTGCACCGTCGTCTCTGAGGAATTCTGCCAGAGGCAGAGCTTGCCTTGGGAGAGGGTAACAGATGTCCTCCTTCTTCAAGGGTTGTCCCCATCGCATTTCTTGGGGAATGTATAGCCATTTATAGGCCTCATCCTTCCCTTTCTTCTCCTCAAACTCCTTCTTACTTAGTTTGCCATATTCGGCCACAAACCTCGCTTCCTCTCCTCCCTTCTCCTCCTCCTCGACTTCCTCTGCTCCTCCTGTGTCAAAGGAAGGCGCAGTAAAAAATTGATTCTCTGCTCCTCCTGTGTCAAAGGAAGGTGCCAGATCTCCTCCTTCTGCATGAGGGTCAACGAACTCCTCTTCGTTTTCTGGGGTTCGCTCACTCTCCCCCCCTCCTTCCTGCCAGTCTTCAGACCTAGTAGACATGGACGCTGAAGGAATACGGATGAGACAGAGTTGTTTCTACCCCGTAATTGCTCTGTTCGTCTATGAGGAACGAATAGAGAGAAAAAACGAAAAGACACTATAGAGAGAGAGCGTCTCACCTCTATGTCTTATGTGTTTTTTTTTTGTGAGAAAGAAGTAATCTGTACGACTTTCTCTGAAAATTTGATCTCCTTCTCCACTCCTCTTTTCTTTTTCTCTTTTTGTTGTTGTATCTGTTATGAGGTACGAGGACCTATGTACAGATAATGTCAAAGAGGCTAGAGAAGCACTCCTTGAGAAGTCGACTTGTCGTCTGACACTTGTTCAGACCTATTGTCGAAAGACAGTCAGAGATATGCAAAAATACTCTAATGTGTGTGGTTTGAGAGGCAACAAAGTGCACAGACTTGAAAGGTAGAGTACTACGCTCGTGTCCTTCAAGTTTGTTTGTAACTGTGAGTGTTTGTTTGTACGTCTGTTGGCCTACTCTGTCTCTGTCTCAAGAGAGAACAAAAGAACAGCTACGAGGTCTGGTGTCTGGCCTCCTTGTGAGGACACAGATACAGGCTGTGGAGAGGGTACTGAGACACCTACTCACAAACGCCTAGACGTCTAGTTTTGCAAAAAGAGCTGTGTGGGGATGTGCTGGAGTATTTGTTTTTTGGAACACCTACTCAGAAGAGATAGGTCTGTCCAATTTTTCTTTCTGCTGTGCCAAAAACAAGCCAGAAAAGAAATCAGCCTTGTGCTGGTGACTCCAATGTTACAATCCCCGAAGATAGCTCAATAAAAAGTCGGTAATACAACCAGACACAAATCCCCAAAAGAGAATGATGTCTCGTTATATTAGCTCAGTGAAGCAGAAAAGAAAACGGCAACAGACCAAGGTTAAAATGGCATTAGGTCAAATCCGGCCAAACGATATTGAAAATAATGGGAAAAAACTAGGTGCACCTGACACCAGAAAAAGGGTACTTTTTACCGGTTATCCGGGGGGTGATGTCTACAGTTGGCCTTTTCCATTTGGTTTTCCTTAGCAGGTAGCTAGCCTGCACACACCAACACTCCTGCGCGCCACAAGCACACCTAGACTAGTTTCTGGGCTTGCCTGTTGATGGGGTTTTGTTGTCCAAACCTCTAAACACTTCCTGTATTACTGGATACATTCAAGTGTCAAAGTCAGCCATCAAATTTGAGTTAAGGGTCACATTTCAGATTAGTGGTCAGATTTTATATTAGTGGCCAGAATTCAAATTAGTTCAATTTAACAGTAACATTTCGCAAAAATAATATAGATTTTCCGGACGTATATAGCAGTTAAATTGAACTAATTTGAATTCTGACCACTAATTTGAAATCTAGCACTAAACTAAAATTCTATGGCTGAGTTTGACACTTGAATGTACACAGTAATAGTTGTCATTCTGACCCGAAGGCTCACTCTTGTCTCCTGTTGGTAGCTCAACCTCCGTAGAGCTCTACCCCCTGTTCAACCACAACGATTCACGCAGTGGTACTGAAGCACAGCTGGAAGTACTTCCCTTCTGCTGTGTCACTCTTGCGTGTGACACAGATCGTGGAAGTCTTTCCTCTGGATCACTTTGGTGATGTTGTTGTACTTCTACTCGTACAAGGCTCCTAACCGGGGCCTTAAGAAGTTGAACAGTATAGAGGGTATTAGAAGCCGGTTTAACGTCTCCCATGCGTGCCCAGTTGACTAGCTAACCAGCTCCAAACGTCCTTTAATATGTAATTCAATCCCCACAGACAAAAGCCCACCAAACGAACGAAACAGTTGATGCAGAACTCTAAGTCATAAAATAAAAGGTATCCACACAGGACATATTGGCATTGGTGCCACCAATGCCACCCAAACAAGTAAATATCCCTATTTCCGTACTATAAATTAATAATAACTAACGTATTTACCGGTTGTATTAATCCCATCACCTAGTTAACTTCCCAAGGTAACGATAACTCAAGACCCTTTGCTCGCCATAGGCTTAAATTTCCGCACGAAGTATGCAACCATCGCTACCCAAAACCGTGCAGCAAACAATGCAGAAGCCTTGCAAATGCTCAACGACACACCAGCTATCTTACATACTGGGAAACCATTCCACTAGAAGGCCCCCCGCTGATACTGCATTCCATCTCTGCGATCTGTGATGACCTTGAACCTAATACTCTTTTCCAACTTCGAAAACATGGCAATTTCTATGGACTCCAAGACTGGGACTATACAACGCGCTTCTACGGCACCACTAAAGTCTACGAATGCTCTCAGTTGTCACCTCGACAACCATATATACTATTACGCTCAACTGCGGCTCGCCTCTATCTGACCCAACCTGGACCTCACTGTTTAATGTGTTTATCCAACTCCGGAGCAGTTCTTGAATCAACCAGCGTCCTACGCGTTGAACTTATCGCATACCACCCTTATCGCTGGATTAAACACATACGCCGGGCAACGGCCTACCAAGCTCTGCGAATCTGGCAACAGGCTTAAAGTATCGAGAATCACCGCACGAAACTATATGCCTGCAATGTCCTCTCCCATCATATAAGGAAACGACATCACCTCATCCTGTGTAACAAAACTTACACAATGGAGGTAAATGATCGAATATGCATAAATAGAATATCTCTTCGGACTATACAAGACCGTATTCTGCGAATCTTTCTCCCCGATCACAACATTCGAGATACCCTCATTTCCCTTTGCAAAGTCAGCTACAAGAAGCCGGCATCTATAGCATCAAGTCTTATAAATGCCCCGAAACACCTTGCTTCCTTTAAACTGCAACCACACACCATGAAGAAGCCGACCTGTACCTGTCGTGCTTTGGAACAAAAGCATCCTGGTATCGCATGCCTCCTTCCGACTAGCGTCAATGCCAGGAATCTTAGGACGTGTCGGCCCACTCAGTGCTGCTACCATACCGCACCCCACGCCTGGATTCATTCTCAAGTCACTCCTAAGCTCTACCATTGCCTTTATAAAACGTATACAACTAGCCCTACGTCTCCCCACGATCGACTTTGAACGTGAACCTGACTCTAAGCGACGTACGTCAAACTCGGATCAACTCGACTGTAAAACTCGGACCAACCTACTCTTTGCCATGGCTGAAAAGTTACCTCATCGCAACAAACGCCTACTTGGTCGCCTTATTGACATCTACAAGAACTTGAGTGAAACCTGCCAGGAACTACCCCCGAACTCAGTATCTGCCAAAGATGTCCTGGAAGTGAAAATATGCCTCTCCCGAATGGTCGTCCAAGCCCTTGACAAAAACAATAATCAACTGTGGGTTGAATGCTCGGTCCTAACCTGGGAACGCATACAAAAAGAAGTAATCAAGGCGCCTTCCTTCCTTCTAGTCCCAGCTGATCATACTGACCTCCTACATGCCTACCGCACTGACTTCATAAAACACAATCTTCAACGTTTTGGATCCCTTCGGACCCGTAAGGCGACAATTCACTCTACTACTCTACTGCCAAAAAACAAAGACTCTACCAACAGAGCAAGACCAGACTAATCTGCAATCATGCCCGATCCCCGTGGCGATCTATCCTACGACAAGTTGGAGAAATCCTAAGCTTTCTCACTATAGAGCTCTCGTATCGAGTGCGAACCTTCAACCTAAATAGACTTGATGAAATCCGGCCTCATCTAGACCGTGCATACCGCACTTTTTCCAATATCAATGCAACAAGCACATCGCAACGTACTATAAGAGCCTTCCAGTTTGACGTTAAGCAAATGTTCACCTGGCTAGCTCAGTCCAGCACGATGCAATCTCTACGTTTCGCCCTTGCCCACATCACTTTCCAACCTCCAAGAACGCGCAACTGGAAACCGATAGTATGGATCTCCAAAACTCGCACACAAACTGGCAAGTATGATATCGGATGGAGCCGAAGCTATGACCCGCAAGACTATATTGCATTCACCTTTGATGACATAACCAATATCGTCTCCCTTGATTTTGTCCACTCTTACTTTACCCTGGAGATGCTATCTTCGTCCAAAAGGATGGATGCTCGATTGGTGGATATTTATCTTCACCCTTCGCGCAAATGAAGTGCATGTGTGATGAGGCTGTCTTAATCCGAACGCTACTCAAGCCATCGCTGACCAAACACTTCTATGGAATACGCCAAATTGACGATCTCCTCCTACTCATTCTAGCAAACTGGGATGATGAACTTGAATCGGCTGAAGTCCATAAAATATTACAAGCGATCCGTAACTCTGGCGCAACTACCGAATCACCATCACAACCCCACGCCTACACTGGCGGCCTGGAACTTGAAGAAGACAAACTGGAGCCAACCGACAACACCTTCGTGGCTAACTTTGCGGGAACATCGATACGGTTATACCAAGACCCAACACTAGGCTTCAACATCAGACCCCTCTTCAAGAACTGGACGGATATGATGACCCAAAATCGGCAGCCCATACCGCGCCTCCCACCATACTCACCTTATATTCACCGCTCTGTAATCCATGCTACTCTTGTTGGAATGCTGGCTAACTTTGCACGCCAAACAAACTCTGAAGATCTCCTCTCAGCCACACTTCAACTCATGGTTGAAATACCCTACCCTCGCTCTATATGGAAGGCCGCCCTGGACCGTGTGCATTATCTCTGCCCTGGAGAATGGAGCAACCTCGCCATCGTCATCTGCACCTTCGCTCACCTACCGATGCACCTGCGGCAGACGCTGACATTTGCCGAGCAATGGCGATACATACGGCAGCATTTTCCACAAGCTTCAGACTCATGGTGATCGCATCGATGGAGCCAGTATCTGCCTATATCACTAGCCATACCCATAATTCGCTATCAATTTTACCTAATCTACTATAATATATGATTTGCTTCACCACGCCGTGCAGGCTCCCGGCCTAACTAACCGGGGGAACTAATAACTCATTACGGAACTAATAAATTTACTCAATTATGCATAACCTATGGGGGGTTTTTAATAAGTATTCGTAAGCCGATAATGACTTTTGACAGGCCTCATAATATGCGTCCACGTGTTGGCTCCGGACAACTACTGTATCACAAGTGTTCTTGCAATCAGTACGACGCTTGACCCCCGATTGAGAGGGAACCGAATCTGAAGACCGGAACCGTCAAAAGGGGAAAGACAGGTGGCCGAGCACGACTGGCCGAACACGTGTGGGCAGCCTTCTGTGTGAAAGGGTGGTTTCACGACAGTCGGGGGGTGATATTGGTTTGTTGGTTTGTTGGATACACGTTAGTTGGAAGTTATATATATCTGGTACAACAAAGAAAATGGCTAACTAGGGGGGGGTCACTTTTTCCGAAATTTTTCAAGACATTATGTCAACTTCTCCCAAACTAACAGGAGCTTATTTATATTGCTTCCACTGTTTGTAGAAAGCATATAAATGATAATAAGAAGTGTTTTATTACTATTAAATCACTTTAACTTAAAAAAAAGACTGATTTTTGACCGGTCCGAAACCACGTTTTACGACGATTTTTCTATGTTTTTTTGGTGTCGGCATTCAGAATATAACAGCGTGCCGTTGCGATAACAAAGGAAACCAGCTTTATTTATCATTATAGCATTATTTCACTTTATTTTCCTTACTTCTACTCACAAATTAGCTTGCGGACTTAGTTTTTTTGAGGTAGGGGGACGTGTCGGGAGGGGAGGGGGGGTAGGGGCGGAGGTGGGAATCGATGTAGTCAGATGTGATGCACCTGTTCTTATTAGCTTTATGATTATTACTGCTGCTATTACCATATCATTATTATATTATTATTTAATTTCCTTAGAAAGATGCTTTTAGAAGGGTGAGAGATGAAGGGGGTGGAGTGTGGGTGGGTGGGTGGAGGAATAACGGGATTGTCAGAGAGGACGTCACAGCAACTAGGTTCATACAAAACAGATGCAATCAAATGCTTTTCTTTAATACGGACTAATTTAAAGATTATGAACTGAGCTCCCTTATGTGCTCTACAACCAGATCAATTTCAAATCAAACGAAAAAGTGGACGATGACCTAAGCGCCTCCTCAGATACCTAAATAAACACACGAAACGTATCCAGACGCACGATTGCAGGTGGATGTACAAAAAAACTTCCACGTTTGTAGATCGGAGGACTTCTACAGGAGCGGCAGATCCGAATCTGAGCTCGTTGATTGGTCGCTCGTTGATTGGTCATCCCACGAGCAGAGGCCTCACCTGTCGCCTCCCTCTTGGTTCTTATCTTGGCAGATGGGGCATTCCCACGGTTCCGGGCCAGGAACTCGACGGCGCCTGCGCCGCGATGGCTCTGCCTCTGATTCGCGCGGTTCACGTGCGCGCTTGCGATAGACTCCTCGTCCCGTTTGCGCATTAGCAGCCCTGCGTTTGCGGCGACGTCCCCGCGCTGCTCGACGACCGCGAGCGCCACTACCAATCCCATTCGCTACCCCAGCTACTACCAACACAAAGCAATCATCACGCAGCTATGATACATAGCAGAACATACAATTATACTAACTATGAGAAATGAAAATCAACCATCTCCGTCCGAATCCGAAGCATGCTGAGGTGCTGGAGCTGCAGCATCAGCAGAGAGCTCATCCTGGAAGCCGCAATCACAAACCTGAAAATGGCTCCATGCCACGTCGATAAGCTGAGCCTTTTTGAATTGTTTGCGATCTCCGTCTTGGGTGGATACACCATGCATTCGAAGCCAATACTTGAGCTCCTTTATCAAAATTTGGCTCGCCGCAAAGGCTTCTTTGTCGGCTGCTTCGCTAAGAAGTAGCGACACCTTACGCCACGGTGCTGAGGCAAAGTTGAAAGCCACATCCTGTGCGAACTTCTCCTCTGCAGTGAGCTCCCTCGCGCCAACCCACTTTGGATGTGCAGGGACCTCTCTGCCGTTGCAAAAGTAAGTTCGCGGTAACGACATTAACTCTTCCGGTGTCAGCCGCGTGAGACCTTCCATCTTTTCCTTACGATTGGGCGGCAACTCCCAAAAGTTGGTAGGCAGTTCGTCGATGATGCGAAGCTCTACTCTCCACTCCGTCCCCTTTGCGTCAGTGCAGGACATGTGGGCTGGACGGCGGGCAATCCACCGTCCATGTACTCACCGTCGAATTCGATTCTAGTGAGATCCTTGGCCGCAAGCATCTCCTCGATCCATGCTTTTTCATCCTCACCACAGTATTTGGATGCCAGATACCGAATATCTTTTTTGAGCTGGGGAATGACAAAGTGGCCGACAGGGAGCTTCAGTGGAAGGTCAGTCTCTGAAAAAAAAACACACACACACAGAGAATAAGGCGGAGAGCTTGACTAGTCCCCAGGCCTCGCGGTGGCCGGTGGCGAGAATTCCGGACTCTTCTGGTGCCAAGTGGGCGAAAACGAAGGACGGTCTTATTTTATCGCATACAGCTTGCTTTCCTTTCTTTTCGCTTGTTTCCTCACACCCCTGACGTTTTTATATGTATAGTTTTTAGTGACTTTTGATACCCCTTACGGGGAGCGCTTGCAAATTTTTCATTTGCTTCAGAACTATAAGACACTTATGACGGTAGTTATAACATTGACAAATAACTAAGGGGGAGCGTTGGTCATTACTATTTCAATTTAATTCACCGTTACTTAGGTAGTTGATTTGTCAAAAGGCCAGACAGTCAATAATGGCAATGTTAACCGAAATGCGTAAGACCTATACCTAAGTTAGTCAGTCTGTGACGTGGAAGTCAAAGCGTCAGTTCTTTTATTATACGAGTTATTAAAGTGCGTTTCCATACTGCGTTGATAGTCTTGCTAGGTAGCCCGGATAGACTCTGAAAGGGGTCGGTAAAGGTTCCACGATGGGTAGCTTCCCAAAGGGTTCACATTGCATTCTTCTCTCACGGAGTAGCAATTGCGCCACTTCCACTGCGTCAAAGAGTGCAGTCCATCCTGCCTATGCCTGCCCACCCGGTATATAATGGCAATACTGATCGTTCCGGTCTGTCGGTTAATCCTTTGGTCTGGAGATTACGGAGTCCCTACTTTAGGTATTCCTCAGTCTTCATATTGTTAGTAACAGTTATCTGTTTATCAAATATCCTACTATCGTAACAATCTGGAGTCGCTAGTAAAATAAACGGGGTCACATAAAAGCATTCACTGACAATTACCCTGGTAATTTGACAAAATTTGGTTAGCTTCACTGGGAAATTGCCTACTTGATTTTATTTACTATAAATAACAAAAGGTCTGATCGGCCACGGTTTGTTTTCGTACGCGTAAGAACCCAAACGCGGCGCGGCAAATGTTTAGATTGCAAACGCAAATGATTTTAATAATAATAAAAGAATTCAAATTCAAAGTTTTGAATTTCAAATTGAGGAAATTACTTAGGAAATTACATAGGCTATTACATGATTAATTATAGTGCTGATGATATTCAAATATCAAACTCAACTATCATATTATTGATTCGATCTGCTACGATTTGTTTCCGTAAGCGTAAGAACCCAAACGCAAATGTTTAGAGACTGCTAACGCAAATAATAATAATATTAATAATAGTAAATTTAAATTTAAATTGAAATTTTTGAATTTCAACTTAGTACCTAGGAAATTACCTATTCACTAAATTACTGACTAATCAATGTACAGTGCTGAGGACGTCGACATTTGATTGTCGAACTCAACTATTTAATTTGAATTAAATAATAATATTTGCTAAATGTTACAGTTAAATTGAACTAATTTGAATTCTGATTGTTATAATAATTTGAATATGATATTTGACTTTCTCTCTTCTCTTATTTTCTCTTACTTCATTTTTCTCAAGTTTTCTTTCAAGTTCTTTTCGTAAATTATTTTCTTTCCTTACTCTTTTATTTTCTTTTTTTCTTCTCTTCTTTTCTGTTGTATTAATATCTGTTCCTTTCTCTTTTTGCTTTGTTTTATAGTTTCTTTGAAGTTCCTGCTGTTTTATTTTCTTTTTTAAAATTTTTTTGTATACTTTTGTTCCCCCCTTTCCCCACCACATAAAATATGATTATTATTTTTAACTTGAAAATATGAAACAAAATTCAGAAAAAGAAAGAAAGACGAGAAGAAGACTTGAAGGAGGAAGAGAAAGTAGGAAAATTAATGAAAAACAAAGAAGGGAGAAGAAGTAGTATTAATAATTATAGACTCATCCGTCGTTACATAAATTACACTCATGCCTACGAGTGGCCCAGCAAGTTTTATTAAAAGAAGTGATTGCATAAAAAAGATTATTAATACTTGTTAATCGTAAATGATTTATCAATAGTAATTGTAGTCTCTGTGCAGAAGTGTTGTTACCGGCAGCGTGCATCTGAACAGCCTACCGTGAACTGCTATCGTGGTCGATAATCGTTCACGGCTCCGTTAACGATAAGCATCACAAGAAAGACCCTCGTGAGACGATGATCGTTAACGATAACTAAGCTTAGAATCAATCACCCCTTTGAAACGTATGATCATGATAAGCATCAGGTAAACTAATAACTACTGCGACCTCCACCACCACCACTACTACTACTGCTAGCGCTGCGGCTACTACTACTGCTACTACTTCATAGATAGATAGATAGATAATAATAATAATAATAATAATAATAATAAATAAATAAATAAATATAATAATAATAATAATGATAAGAATAGTAATAATAATAATAATAATAATAGTGCTTCTCTGTCAATGGCTGATGCATTTCTGCACATGCGCCTCCATCGTCTCACCTGTGAGGGGAGTACGAAGAATTGACGATAAGCTCTAATGACACCCCCGCAAGGGCAGTTCCAACACTTCCAGACGGGCCGGTATGTTCAATGAAAATACTGGTCCAGACGGATCGGTATGTTCACTGAAAATACTGGTGGCACCGACGGGAATCGAACTGGCGACAGGGCTCAGATGGTAGAACTTGACCACTGGGCTATCACGGTGTCCAATAATAATAATAATAATAATAATAATAATAATAATAATAGTGCTTCTCTGTCAATGGCTGATGCGTTTCTGCACATGCGCCTCCATCGTCTCACCCGTGAGGGGAGTACGAAGAATTGACGATAAGCTCTAATGACACCCCCGCAAGGGCAGTTCCAACACTTCCAGACGGGCCGGTATGTTCAATGAAAATACTGGTCCAGAAATAGACCGGTATGTTCAATGAAAATACTGGTGGCACCGACGGGAATCGAACTGGCGACAGGGCCCAGATGGTAGAACTTGACCACTGGGCTATCACGGTGTCCATAATAATAATAATAATAATAATAATAATTATAATAATTATGTTAATAATAATAATAATACTAATACTAATAATACTAATAATAGTGCTTCTCTGTCAATGGCTGATGCAAATCTGCACATGCGCCTCCATCGTCTCACCCGTGAGGGGAGTACGAAGAATTGACGATAGGCTCTAATGACACCCCCGCACGGGCAGTTCCAACACTTCCAGACGGACCGGTATGTTCAATGAAAATACTGGTGGCACCGACGGGAATCGAACTGGCGACAGGGCCCAGATGGTAGAACTTGACCACTGGGCTATCACGGTGTCTAATAATAATAATAATAATAATAATAATTATAAATAATAGTGCTCTGTCAATGGCTGATGCATTTCTGCACATGCGCCTCCATCGTCTCACCCGTGAGGGGAGTACGAAGAATTGACGATAAGCTCTAATGACACCCCCGCAAGGGCAGTTCCAACACTTCCAGACGGGCCGGTATGTTCAATGAAAATACTGGTCCAGAAATAGACCGGTATGTTCAATGAAAATACTGGTGGCACCGACGGGAATCGAACTGGCGACAGGGCCAAGATGGTAGAACTTGACCACTGGGCTATCACGGTGTCCAATAATAATAATAATAATAATAATAATGATAATGATAATAATAATAATAATAATTAAGAAAAATAATAATAATAATAATAATACTATATCTGAGGCGTACTGATGCAGCTAATGGCATATCCTCAACGGACATAAGCCTCCAATACCCTTGTTCGAGGTCCTCCACCCCCCCGTGTCAGTCTCTCGCTTGATGATCGGGGCCACCGATGGAGCTCCTGAGGGCAAGACTGCACTAAGCCGAGGTTATTCCGCAGTCCCAGCAACCTCTTGCAAGACGTCACCGAATGTGCAAGTGCATACACCAAGCGCGGTTGCTAGAGCTGCCTCGAAACCCCACCCATAACAATCTGGTGTCTGCTGGGTCCTGGGCTATCAACCAGCATATGCGGAGTTTAAGATCTTTTACGCGCGCAACGACCCTCCTCCCCAGCATCTACCACCAAAGGGTTATGAGTTGGCGTCACAGTTCAACGCCTTGAGGCCATTGGGCTGGAACTCTGTTTAGCAAGTGTGACTACGTTTTTTCATCGGGATTTCCCTCAAATATGATAATAATAATGATAATAATAATATTAATGTTAATACTAATAACAATAATAATAAAAATAATACTAAAAATGATAGCAATAATAATAATAATAATAATAATAATAATAATAATAATAATAATAATAATAATAGTGCTTCTCTGTCAATGGCTGATGCATTTCTGCACATGCGCCTCCATCGTCTCACCCGTGAGGGGAGTACGAAGAATTGACGATAAGCTCTAATGACACCCCGCAAGGGCAGTTCCAACACTTCCAGACGGGCCGGTATGTTCAATGAAAATACTGGTCCAGAAATAGACCGGTATGTTCAATGAAAATACTGGTGGCACCGACGGATATCGAACTGGCGACAGGGCCCAGATGGCAGAACTTGACCACTGGGCTATCACGGTGTCCATAATAATAATAATAATAATAATAATAATAGTGCTTCTCTGTCAATGGCTCACCCGCGAGGGGAGTACGAAGATTTGACGATAGGCTCTACTTACACCCCCGCAAGCAGCTCCAAGCCTTCCAGACAGACCAATACTTTCAAAGAAAATATCTTTTGAAAATACTGGCACCGACGGGAATCGAACTGGCGACAGGTCCCATATGGTAGACCTTAACCACTGGGCTATCGCGGTGCCAATAATAATAATAATAATAATAATAATAATAATAATAATAATAATAATAATAATAATAATAATAATAATAATGATAATAATGATAATTATAATATTAATAATACTAATACTAATAATAAGAATACTAATAATACTTATACAAATACTAATACAAATACTAATAATGATAGCACAAATAATAATAATAATAATAATAATAATAACAATCATAATAACAATAACAATAATAATAATAACAATAATTAATAATAATAATAATAATAATAATAATAACAATAATAATAGATAGATAGAATCATTAGATAGATAGATCATAGCTTAGGTAGTGATTATCCTGTTGAAATAACTCCGCGGAGTGATTTCCAAGGTACTTGACGCTGGTAAATATAGCATTCAGCAGCTGCAGGCAATGACCAGGGTAATAACTATCGTACTTATCTTGAGGGGGCGAAGTATTATTACCCTGGTCATATGCATTGCCTGCAGCTGCTGGATGCTATATTTACCAGCGTCATTACCAGGGAAAATACCAGAGTAATTTCCAGGGTACTTAAACTAGTATGACACTGGTAAATATAGCACCCAGGAGCTGCAGGCAATGACCAGGGTAATAACTATCGGGTTTGTCTTGAGGGGGCTAAGTATTGTTACCCTGGTCATTTCCTGCAGCTGCTGGATGCTATATTTACCAGCGTCATACCAGTAAGCACCCTGAGTGGAAACCGCTCCGGTATATGAGAGAGAGAGACTCTGAGAGAGAGATAGACAGATAGAGATATACATACATACATATATATATACCTTTGTGTGTATGCATGTATGAATGAATGAACGTATGTACGTATGTATACTATGTTATGAATGCAATGCAATTTATGTATATTATGTATGTATGCACGTATCATTGTATGTATGTATACACATACATGTAGTAGTAGACGCTGAAGTAGTAGTAGTAGTAGTAGTAGTAGTAGTAGTAGTAGTAGTAGTAGAGAGAGAGAGAGAGAGAGAGAGATTAGTAGCAGTAGCAGTAGTAATGATAGTAATGGTAGTAGTAGTAATGTATGCATGTGTATGTATGTATGTAGATATGGGTTATTGCCTTTTATGTAGATTTGTTTGTGTGTGTTTATTTTTTTATTTTATTTTATTGTATTTTATGTTTTTATGTATGTATGTATGTATGTTTTGTGTTTATTTGTCCTTTTCTTCTTTCTTTCCTAAGCATGTGTATGTCTGTATATATGTATGTAGATATGGGTTATTACATTTTTTTTTTGTTTATTTATTTTTATTTTATTTTTATTTTATTATTATTATATTGGACACCGTGATAGCCCAGTGGTCAAGTTCTACCATCTGGGCCCTGTCGCCAGTTCGATTCCGTCGGTGCCACCAGTATTTTCATTGAACATACCGATCCGTCTGGACCAGTATTTTCATTGAACATACCGGCCGTCTGGAAGTGTTGGAACTGCCCTTGCGGGGTGTCATTAGAGCTTGTCGTCAATTCTTCGTACTCCCTCACGGGTGAGACGATGGAGGCGCATGTGCAGAAATGCATCAGCCATTGACAGAGAAGCACTATTATTATTATAAATATTATTATTATTGGTTTTTATGTATTAGTATGTATGTATGCATATATATGTATGTAATGGATGTAAAATGTATGTATGTATGTTTTGTGTTTATTTGTTCTTTATATATATATATAATAATCATAATAATAATAATAAACAAGGAAAAAAATGTATAACCCATATCTACATACATACATACAAAATATATATATATATATGTGTGTGTGTGTATGTTGGGTTTATTTTTCTTTTGATATATAATAATAATAATGATGATAATAATAATAATGCAGAACTGAGAGAGAGAGAGGGAGGGGGGGAGGGGGGGGGGATGGAGGAAGAAAGAGAAAGAGAGAGATGACCTTGTTCTGAAGTGCTTCATATGCAGATCTAGAGAGAGAGAGAGAGAGAGGGGGGAGGGGGGGGGGGGGGGGGGCGGGGAGAGAAGAAAGAGAAAGAGAGAGGGACCTTCTTCATCAAATGCCTCATGCAGCTCTGAGAGAGAGAGAGAGAGAGGAGGGGAGGGGGGGGGGGGGTGGGGGGGGGGGGGGGGGGGGGGGGGGGGGTGGGGGGGGGGGGGGAAGGGAGGAAGAAAGAGAAAGAGAGAGACCTTTCTTCAGCAAGTGCTTCATATGCAGATCTGAAGAGAGAGAGAGAGAGGAGGGAAGGGGGGGGGGGGGGGGGGGATGGAGGGAGGAAGAAAGAGAAAGAGAGAGATGACCTTGTTCAGCAAGTGCTTCATTAGCAAGTGCTACTACTACTACTACTATTACTCTAACGCTTACTACTACTACTACTACTACTACTACTACTACTACTACTGCTATTACTCTAACTCTTACTACTACTACTACTACTACTATTACTCTAAAAGTCTTACTACTACTACTACCACCATTATTCTAAGTCTTACTACTACTACCACTACTACTATTACTCTAACTCTTACTACTGCTACTGCTACTCCTATTACTCTAACTCTTACTGCTACTATTACTATTACTCAAACTCTTACTGTTTATACTACCACTACTATCACTCTAACTCTTACTACTACTACTACTACTACTACTACTATGACTCTAACTCTTACTACTACTACTACTACTCTAACGCTTACTACTACTGCTACTACTCTAACTCTTACTACTACTACTACTACTATTACTTTAACTCTTACTACTACTATTACTCTAAAACTCTTACTACTACTACTACTACTACTACTATTATTCTAAGTCTTACTATTACTACTATTACTCTAACTCTTACTACTACTACTACTACTCCTACTATTACTCTAACTCTTACTACTACTACTACTACTACTCCTACTATTACTCTAACTCTTACTACTACTACTACTACTATTATTACTCAAACTCTTACTGCTACTACTACCACTACTATTACTCTAACTCTTACTACTACTACTACTATTACCCTAAATCTTACTACTAATACTACTACTATTACTCTAACGCTTACTACTACTACTACTGCTACTACTCTAACTCTTACTTCTACTACTACTGCTATTACTCTAACTCTTACTACTGCTACTACTATTACTCTAACTCTTACTACTACTACTACTCTAATTATTACTACTACTTATCTAATTATTACTACTACTACTTATCTAACTATTACTACTACTACTATTACTATTAATACTACTACTTTTCTAACTATTACTACTACTACTACTACTTATCTAACTATTACTACTACTACTATTACTACTTATCTAACTATTACTACTACTACTTATCTAACTATTACTACTTATCTAACTATTAGTACTACTACTACTTACTACTACTACTTATCTAACTATTACTATACTACTATACTACTATTACTACTTATCTAACTATTAGTACTACTACTACTACTACTTATCTAACTATTACTACTACTACTACTACTTATCTAACTATTATACTACTACTACTACTACACTACTTATCTAACTATTACTACTACTACTACTACTACTTATCTACTACTACTTATCTAACTATTACTACTACTACTACCTACTTTTCTAACTATTACTACTACTACTACTACTCTAACTATTACTACTACTACTACTACTTATCTAACTATTACTACTTCTACTACTACTTATCTAAATATTACTACTACTACTACTTATCTAACTATTACTACTTCTACTACTACTACTTATCTAAATATTACTACTACTACTACTACTTATCTAACTATTACTACTACTACTACTACTACTTATCTAACTATTATTACTACTACTACTACTACTACTTATCTAACTATTACTACTACTAGTACTACTACTACTGCTACTACTACTACTGTTATTACTACTAGTACTGCTACTTTTCTAACTATTACTACTACTACTACTACTTATCTAACTATTACTGCTACTACTACTACTAGTACTTTTCTAACTATTACTACTATTACTACTACTACTTTTCTAACTCTTACTACTACTACTACTAGTACTTATCTAACTATTACTACTACTACTACTACTACTACTACTACTACTACTACTACTATTACTACTACTACCACTACTACTACTACTTATCTAACTATTACTACTACTACTGCTACTACTATTACTCTAACTCTTACTACTACTACTACTACTACTGCTACTACTACTCGAACTCTTACTACTACTACTACTACTACTACTATTACTCTAACTCTTACTACTACTACTACTACTACTCTAACTCTTAGTACTACTACTACTACTACTACTATTACTCTAATTCTGACTACTACTACTACTTTTTCTCTAACTCTTACCACTCCTTCTAGTACTATTAATCTAACTCTTATTACTACTACTACTACTATTACACTAACGATTACTACTACTACTACTACTACTACTACTACTACTACTACTACTACTATTCTAACTCTTACTACTACTACTACTATGACTCTAATAACTCGTACTACTTCTACTACTACGACTACTACTCTAAATCTTACTGCTACTACTACTACTATTACTTTAACTCTGACTACTAGTCCTACTACTACTACTACTACTACTACTATTACTCTAATTCTTACTACTACTACTACTTCTATTACTCTCACTCTTACTACTACTACTACTACTACTACTACTACTCTACTTCTACTACTACTACTGGGGGGGAAGGGGGAGGAGAAAGAGAGAGATGACCTTGTGCAGCAAGTGCTTCATATGCAGATCTGAGAGAGAGGAGGGAGGGGGGGGGGGGGGGGGGGGGGAGAAAGAGAGAGATGACCTTGGTCAGTAAGTGCTTCATATGCAGATCTGAGAGAGAGAGGAGGGAAGGGGTGAGGGGGGGGGGGGGGGGGGGGGGGGGGGGGGGGGGGAGGAGAAAGAGAGAGATGACCTTGTTCAGCAAGTGCTTCATAAGCAGATCTGAGAGAGAGAGAGGAGGGAAGGGGGGGAGGGGGGAGGAGAAAGAGAGAGACGACCTTGTTCAGCAAGTGTTTCATATGCAGATCTGAGAGAGAGAGAGAGAGAGGAGGGAGGGGGGGGGGGGGGGGAAGAAAGAGAGAGATGACCTTGGTCAGCAAGTGCTTCATACGCAGATCTTTGCCTTGCTCTGCTGCATCTATGTGTATTGCATGCATGTATGCGTGGATGTCGGTATGAATGTATGAATGCATGCATGTGACAGATAGCTAAATATTATATATTATATATATTTTGTATATACATATATATACACACACACATACATATATACATACACACACACACACATATATATGTATTTATGTATGTAGATATGGGTTATTACTTTTTTTTTTCTTTTTCTTTTCTTTTTAAAAAAGGTTATTACATTGGATATTACCTAAGCATGTGTATGAATGTATGTATGTACTTTTTTGTTTATTTTTATTTTATTTTATTTTGTTATATTATATATGTGTGTATATATATAGGTTTTATGTATGTATGTATTTAGTATGTATGTCATGGATGTAAATTGTATGTATGTATGTATGTATGTTTTGTGTTTCGTTTCTTTTTTCTTTTTCCTTTTTTTCTTTTCTCTCTTTCTTTCTTTTTTCTCCTTTTCTTTTTATTTCTTTTTTCTTTTTCTTTTATAGGTTATTACATTGGATATTATTATTATTATTATTATTATTATTATTATTATTATTATTATTATTATTATTATTGTTTTGATGTATGTATGTATGTATAGGTTATTACACAATGTAGCTATATACTATTATAATTGCAAGGGTAATTACCTGGGTCACTACTAGGCCTAGGCCTTCGGTTTAATGAAGTTAACAATTTAACCTCTGGTCTATCCATACAAATCGTTAGCTCAAGAGCTATTGATTTAACTAGATGGTGACCTACGTCTCAAGTTATTAAAGGTAATGAGAAATTATCAAAATATTAAAGTATTAAAATAGAATGACTTAGATTAAAAATATTAAAGTAAAATAAAATAATAATAATAATATAATAATAATAAAATAGTAATAACAATAATAATAAATATACTACTACTACTGCTGCTGCAACTACAACTACAACTGCAAAGGAAGAAGAAGAAGAAGAAGAAGAAGAAGAAGAAGAAGGAGGAGGAGTAGGAGGAAGAAGAAGAAGGGGAAAGAGAAGAAGAAGAAGAGAGAGGGAGAAAGAGAGAGAGAGTGAGAAAGAGAGAGAGAGAAGAGAAAGAGTGTGTGTGTGTGTGCGAGAGAGAGAGAGGAGAGACTCAGTCACTGGGAGAGAGAGAGAGAGAGAGAGAGAGATAAGCTGAGCTGAGAGCAGGCGGGATGAGTGGGATGAAGGGAGAGAAAGTGAGAAAGAGAGAAAAAGTGACACAGTTAGTGATTCAAGACCTTTTGCAAAACTTTTAGCACCGTTTTCATGCATCAGAGGAGCATAAATCTGGGAAATGGTTACTTTACTCCTTTGGGATAGCACTCTCAGTTTCTTTCATGAGCCTTGCTATGCAAACCACTCGAGAGGCGCTTTGTATGTGCAACATATCGCCTCTCGCGTCTGCATAACAAGACTCACGAAAGAAACTGAGCGTGCTATCCCAAAGGAGTAAAGTAACTGTACAGAAACTCTGCACGTGTTTCCCAGAGTTACGCTCCTCTGGTGCATAAATTCAGTGCTCAAATTTTTGCGAAAGCAGCCTTGTACAGACAGTGCTGACGAGGCAGGTATTCGTTGACGAAGACGCTTGACAGAAATTCGTTGCATGGACCCGACCATTCCAGCGAACCCTGCCAGACCAGGAAATGGAATCGACCGAAAACAGCGCTTGTCTTTTTTTGGGCGAATGGTGGTAACGTTCTTTTCATCACAAATGAAAAAAAGCATCTCTAGCATCTAGTAGTATCTAGTGGTGGTGCACTCCTATAAGGTTCCAGACATTATTTCACATACTTACTGACATTCACACACAAGTACATTTAAACTTGCTTTGTGTTTCGTTTCTTTCTTTTAATTTTTTTTCTTGTCTTTTTCGTGTGTTTGTTGCAAAGACGTCTGCTAAGATATATAACGGATACTTAACTTGCCACACTTTCTCTAGTTTCTAGACTTTGTATTTACTAGATTTAGCGTTATTGATGTTATATCACATATTGACATTCACACACAAGGACATTTAAACTTACTTTGTGTTTCGTTTCTCTTTTAATTTTTTCTTGTCTTTTTCTGGTGTTTGTTGCAAACACTTCTGCTAAGGTAGCGCTATAACTGATATTTTTCCTTCTTTCCTTCTTTCCTTCTAGTCCTTCTTTCCTTCTATCATTCTTTCCTTCTAATTATTCTTTCCTTCTTTCATTCTTTCATTCATTCTTTCTTCCTTTCCTTCTTTCTTTCCTTCTTTCCTTCCTTCTTTCATTCTTTTATTCTCCTTCTCTTTCTTTCTTTCTTTCCTTCTTTCGAATTCTTTCTTTCTTTCTTCTACTTTCTTTCTGCTTCTTTCTTTGTTCTTATTTCTTTCTTTTCTTTCTTCTTCCTTCTTTCTTTTCTTTCTTTTCTTTTTCTTTCTTTTCTATCTTTCTTTTCTATCTCTCTTTCCTGTCTCTCTTTCTCTCTCTATCTCTCTCTCTCTCTTTCTCTGTCTCTCTCTCCTTCGCTCTCTCTCTCTTTCTTTCTCTCTCACACACTTACACATGTAGGTAGACATGCTGTTTCCAACTCAAGACTCCCACGCTAGTATGAACTTCAAGGTGATGGATACCATCTAAAACAACTGCCACTTGCGATTTCAATTTTTTAATTCAAAAAAGTTATTCTCTCTCTATCTCTCTCTCTGTCTCTCTCTGTCTGTATCTCTCTCTCTCTTTCTCTCTCTCTCTATATATATATGTATATATGCATGAAATAAATAAGAGTAATATTCTGGGTATTTAGCTTGGTAATTAGTTTGCTGATTCTGTATGTATGATAATTACTGTATAAGTATTGATTGTGTGATATCGATATGAGTATCTTTTTACGTCGTCCTATGATTATATGCATATGTATGTATGTATTATATTATAACACATAATCAAATCAATTGTTTGCAAGTTGACATGCTGTCGGTTGTAACTCTATTCATGTACTTTGGGTAACTTGGAGCTGGCACGAAGGGTTCCATCTTGTTTACACAGCATGGTTTATGAGCAAGGCATTGTTTTTTGAGTCACACATAGTAAAATAGATGCATGTACAAGATGTATCCTGTTGCCAAGGCATTCCTAGTTAATCGGGATGCAAGTCGCAACCAATACAAATTCATTTTGTCTGGGTGCTGCCAGTCCAGTTGGGTAGTCACCAATCAGAAATTAGCAAGAGTACTATTCTGGATACATTTTGTATATTGTAAATATGTAATAGTACTAATCAATCATGATCCCCAGAATGTGTATGACTATACTGATTGTATTTTGTTTGTTGTTAGCTACATGTAGAAACCGCCCCGCTATGATACAATCTTGCGCAGACTTAAGCAGGTCTCTCTCTCTCTCTCTGTTTCTATTTCTCTTTCTCTCTCTCTCTCTAATATATATATATATATATATATGTGTGTGTGTGTGTGTATATATATATATATCGCTCGCTCTCTCTAACGCTCTCTATCTCTCTCTCTCTCTCTCTCTCTCTCTCTCTCTCTCTCTGTGTTTCTTTATACTAATAATTCCATAAAAGCAGGGTTGGCTATCAGAGTAATGACCTAGCAAGAAATTCGGAAATCAGCGTGTTTATCTTGTTTTGTTACGTGTGTGTCTGTGTGTGTGTGTGTGTGTGTATGTATAAGTGTATTATTGTATATGTGTGTGTAGGATAGTGGGAAATGAACCTCGTATGATGTATGACCCAAAGAATGTAAACGCTTCGACTTCTAGAAAAACAAGTGCTTACCACCCTCTGCAACCTCCACTAAACACACCAAACCAAGGAAAGAAAAACCGAACGCACTTAGAAAGAAAAAAAGATGTGAGGACGAAAGGTTTTGTGAGCAGCGACTGGTGGAGTTACGGTGCAGAGGTGCGGGCAAAAACTCCACCATAGAGGTGGGGTGATTTGTGCAACCTTTTGACCTGTGATGGGAAATCCCGCCTTGACGCAGATTTCATGGTTCCGATAGCTCTTCCATGCGGTTGATAGTACCCAACTTCGTATTATAAAGTTGAATTGAATGCAGTGTTACCACGTGCATGTGCTCTTCCAGTGTATCGATTAGATTCCCAAGTATTCTCCTTTCCACATATTGTCGATTGCTTACAGACATGATTTGTTGTGTTGTGTGTGGAAGCTGGATCAACTTTTGGATTCTATTTTCGAGAACGAGGACGTGGCGAAAGACTTGGAGCAAGTCAATTGCGATCAAGTGGATCTGGCTCGCAAGCAGGCAATGACTGACAGGAAATTCGAGAATCCTCCCAAGTACCATGACATCAGGGACAGGTAATATGACTCGCTTACCTAACCACCACCACCACCCCCCTTATCATTGTAGTTACCTCACTAATCATCATACAGGTAGCTTCAGGTAATTATCACTGCAATTATTCTAATGATAATTCACATGGCACTTACCCAGCATATCTAAAGGCAATTCCCATGATAATTACGCTAGTCAGTACTTAGGACCATTACTCCAAAGGTGATTCCCATGGTACTTACCCCCCCCCCCCCCCCCTGTATACCTAAATGCAATTCCCATGGTACTTACCATAGTCAGTACTTAGGACCATTACTCCAAGGGATAATTCCCAAGGTACTTACCACCCCCCTGTATACTTAAAGGCAATTCCCATGGTACTTACCCCCCCCCCCTTGTATACCTAAACGCAATTCCCATAGTACTTACGCTAGTCAGTATTTAGGACCATTACTCCAAGGGATAATTCCCATGATACTTACCCTACCCTCCCCTCCTGTATACATAAAGGCAATTCCCATGGTAATTACGCTAGTCAGTACTTAGGACCATTACTCCAAGGGATAATTCCCATGGTACTTACCCCCCCCCCCCCCCCCTCCCCTGTATACCTAAATGCAATTCCCATGGTACTTACCATAGTCAGTACTTAGGACCATTACTCCAAGGGATCATTCCCATGGTACTTACCCCCCCCCCCCCCTGTATACATCAAGGCAATTCCCATGGTAATTACGCTAGTCAGTACTTAGGAACATTACTCCAAGGGTGATTCCCATGGTACTTACCCTTGTCAATACTTAGGGCCATTACTCCAAGGGTGATTCCCATGGTACTTACTCCCCCCCCCCCCCCAATAACTACCAGGGTAATTTTACTCCAACTGTGATTCCCAATATTAATGGTGCTTATAATTATCTTAGTGAGTACTTAGGGTGATTATCAGGGCTATTATTCTAAGAGTTATTCCCATGGTACTTACCTTGCAGGTAACTTAGGATAATTATCAGGACCATCACTCTAAAAGTAGTTCACATCCTACTTATGTTTGCACTAGCAATTACAATATAGGTAACTATCAGGACCATTACACAGGCTGGCATATACTTATTATGTCCAGAGTCATTACCCCTACAATATTATTGATGACAATTGTCCTGGCTATCTATATATTCAACTAATCTAATCTTATATGGCAGTAGTATGTACGCATATATATATATATATATATATATATATATATATATATATATATATGTATATATAATTTGTTGTATGTATATATAATTGTATGTGTGTCAAATAATTACTTATGCAATTGCACTAGTACTGCTGTTGGTTGTTCATTTGGTTTCTGTGGATGATGGTTGATTGTTGTCTGTCACTTCAGTTGGTAAATAATTGTTGGTTGTTGTTGATTAATTTCTGTTACTGTTGCTTTGCTTCGAGTGCCTGCGGCCATAGCCTCGCTTGCTGTGTAAGTTGACACCGCTACCAACTCGTTGTGTGGCACCGTTCTCTTGCATGGTAAATGTAGTGCGTGGTGTTGACTTTTCCGCACGCGCCGTTGTCCTAGCTACCATAGTCCCTGCCCTCCCTTTCCAAGCGTGGCCAAACTCTGTGTGGCAGCACGTCTGTGTGTGGTTTAGTTGACAGTATGTGCACGTGAGATACATAAGAGGGCTTGCAATTGCTTTCTTTTGCAGTATATACATTGAATTGTACCGTTTGTGATGTAAAATACAAACTTCTGACTTATACACATACAATTCAATAGTATTACATACATAATCATACATAGTACATACATACATGCATACATACATACATACATGCACAATGCATACATACATGTGTTCTCAAAATTATAATACATATTATCACTATACATGCATAATATTGTTGCTTGTTGTTACTTTTGGTTGTTGCTGTTTCATGTTAATATGGTTGTTGTTGTTGTTAGGTCTGGCTTGCACTGATTCTAAATTCAACAGTGAAGTAACAAATACATTTGTTTTCTTCTCCATCGATTATTGCAAGGCGCCGCACAAAAGGATTATTAATTAAAGTATTGCACGACGATATTAAAATGTTGTAATTTTTATTTAAAATGTTTGATAAAACATCAATTAAACTTTTTAACAAATGCTGAATCATACTAATAATACTGTTTCAACTGTTATCTCTTTTTCTCACAGATTTTTTCAGATTCTCCTTCTGAATATCTCTCTTTGCTTTTCTCAAGACTCTTTCTCTCTCTCTCTCTTTTCTCTCTTACTCTCTCTCTCTCTCTCTCTCTTTGTCTCTCTCTCTCTCTTCTCTCTCTCTCTCTCTTCTTCTTCTTTTCTCTCTCCCTCTCTCTTACTCTCTCTCTCTCTCTCTTCTTCTTTTCTCTCTCTCTCTCTCTCTCTCTCTCTCTCTCCTCAGAATGTGCTAGCTGTGCATAGCTGACGATATTAAATTTGATAAGGATGTTGACACAATTTGTGCATTTGGAACAGGCTTTTATTTTGTATCAATATTTATATTATTTCATTTTAATAAACAGCTAGTTAATATGCGCAATACTCAGGTACATTATATATATAATGTAACTTATTAAAGTTAGTATTTTGAATCATTAATATTATAGAATTAGTCAGTGTGACAGAGGTTTAATTTCTAATTATAATTTACATCGCTACAAGCCCGCTGATGATCTAAAAAAGTCCTAGCATTATGAATGGTTTCACTAACTGTTATTCAACCAGGATAGCACCACTGTCGAAATGCATGGTCGAGGAAGGAGCACAAAGATTCTAGACTTAACAGAAAAATACAGAATCGATCCTACCAAGCGATTTCACTTGCTTCTAATCGAATGATCCAAGTGCACGTGCAATAAGTTAATTACTTATAGCATGAAATACATATTAATATTTTGATAAAATTGAAACTTTTGAAAAAATTTATCATTATAATTTTTAATGGCCTTGGAACCTTCGATTCACTAGTGATTGAACAATTGAATGAAATATATAAAAATAATTTTTGCTGTGACATACATACAGATGTGCCAGCATTACAATTATTAAACGGTTTGAAGTGTTACCAAAAGATCTGATAATAATGTTATTATTAATATTTGATTTCTTTGGTGCTGGGTGGATCCTATCAATTCTAAGAGCTTTTGAAAGAACATATTAATTGAGCTAGTACTATATATAAGTTATATATCCCAGCTACAACTAATTTCGATATCCAATTATTATTTACTTGAAATTCGTGCACTTGCAAGTGTTTTCCGAAACAAAAAAATTCTACACTACGGGGACAGGGGTTGCAAAATAAGTTGCGCATCGCAGATTTTTTTGCGAATCACAGATTTATTTTTGCGATTCGCAACGCTTTTTTTGCGATTTGCAAAGTCTATTTTGCGATTCGCAAATTTTTTCTCTGCGTTTCGCAAATTTATTTTGCGTTTCGCAAATAAATGTGTTGCGTTCCTCAAAATAAGTTGTTATTTGCAAAATTATTTGCGAATCGCAGATAATTTTGCGAATCGCAGACGTATTTTGCAAATCGCAGACATAATACATGTGCGTTTAGCAGGTTGTTGTTCCTCAAAATAAGTTGTTATTCGCAGAATTATTTGCGAATCGCAAATAATTTTGTGAATCGCAGACGTGTTTTGCGAATCGCAGACGTATTTTGCGAATTGCAGACATAATACATGTGCGTTTAGCAGGTTGTTGTTTCTCAAAATAAGTTGTTATTTGCAGAATTATTTGCGAATCGAAAATACTTTTGTGAATCGCAGACGTGTTTTGCGAATCGCAGACGTGTTTTGCGAATTGCAGACATAATACATGTGCGTTTAGCAGGTTGTTGTTTCTCAAAATAAGTTGTTATTTGCAGAATTATTTGCGAATCGAAAATACTTTTGTGAATCGCAGACGTATTTTGCGAATCGCAGACATGCTTTTCGAATCGCAATCATTTTAACTATGCGAAACATGTTTGTTGTAATCAAATCATCACAACAATCATTAATAAGTAATATTTTCACTGTCTTATTAAAATTTATCAAAGACTTTTCCGGTATCTACATGTAGATATTAATATATTTCAAAGTTAATTTATAAATTAATCAAGACTGGACTGGAAGTTCAGCAGTTTTTCCGACAGGTTTCTTGCACGTAGAAATCCTCCACTTTGATCGCTGCCATTTCGCACTTGAAGCAGCCCTGGTCCAGCTGCTAATGGCAGAGCAGCTGCACTTGCGCGATGTAATCGGCGGCAGTAACAAGAGATTGTACGCCCCACCTTGCAGGTCTTCCAGAAGAGGGATCAGCCACTTCTTCAATATTTTTGGCTTGGAGGGCCCTGGAATGATGTCGGGACGGTGAAAATTTGAAAGCGTGGATCCGAACGCAAGAAAAATGGAAGATTCATTACTTACAATGTTACCAGCTGCACGGAGTAGGCGGTGTTAGTTAGCCTGAAGCATGGTACGCCATCAAAAAATAAACCCAACGTCAAGACGTCAGGTTGCCGTACGAACTCTTTCCACGCTGGACTGTCCTTTAACTCGTGCGGAACGTGCGGCGGACTATTGGTAGGAACAAACTTTCTCGCATCTGCGCACACCACCACACAGATTGCGATTCGCACACATACTGAGTTGTGATGCGCAGACATATTTGCAAATACTTGCGAATCGCAAAAATAATTGCGAATCGCAAAGATAGTTGCGAATCGAAGATGATGCATGCGCAGACATACTATAGCGAATCGCAAAAATAATTGCGAATCGCAAAAATAATTGCGAATCGCAAAGATAATTGCGAATCGCAAGTTTATGACTGCGCAGACATACTATAGCGAATCGCAAAAATAATTGCGAATCGCAAAAATAAGATGCTGGCTGCTCAGATGCCCACTGCCGGTTATCGGGTAACAACACTTCTCAGTGCACAGAGACTACAATTACTATTCAATAACTGAAATCATTAACAAATATATATTAATAACTTTTTTGTGCAGTCACTCCTTTTAATAAAACTTGTCACTCATAGGCATAAGTGTATTACAGTAATTTATATAATTACTGATGAGTGTATAGTTATTAATACTACTTCTTCTTCTTTCTTCTTCCTTCTTCTCCTTCTTTTTCTTTCTTCCTCCTTCCTTCTTCCTCCTTCCTCTTCCTCCTTCCTCTTCCTCCTTCCTCTTCCTCCTTCCTCTTCCTCCTTTTCTGCTTCTTCTTCTTCTTCTTCTTCTTCTTCTTCTTCTTCTTCTTCTTCTTCTTCGTCTTCTTCTTCTTCGTCTTCTTCTTCTTCCTTCTTCTTTCTTCTTTCTTCTTTCTTCTTTCTTCTTTTTTCTTCTTTCTTCTTCTTTCTTCTTCTTTCTTCTTCTTTCTTCTTTCCTTTTCTTCTTAAAGAGAAAATAAAAGAGAAAGGAAAAGAGAAAAGAAAGAGAAAAGAAAGAGAAAAGAGAACAGAAAAGAGAAAAGAAAAAAAAAGAAAAAGGAAAAAAGAAAAGAAAAACGAAAAAAGAAAAGAAAAACGAAAAAAGAAAAGAAAAACGAAAAAAGAAAAGAAAAACGAAAAAAGAAAAGCGAAAAGAAAAGAAAAAAAGAAAAGAAAAAGAAAAAAAAAGAAAAAGAAAAGAAAAGAACAGAGAAGAGAAGAGAAGAGAAGAGGAGAGGAGAGGAGAGGAGAGAAGAGAAAATCTATTTGCGAATCGCAAAATAAGTTGCGATTCGCAAAATTTCTGCGAAAAAGAAAAGAAGAAAAAAAGAAAAACGAAAAGAAAAGAAAAAGAAAAGAAAAGAAACGAGAAGAGAAGAGAAGAGAAGAGGAGAGAAGAGGAGAGGAGAGGAGAGAAGAGAAAATCTATTTGCGAATCGCAAAATAAGTTGCGATTCGCAAAATTTCTGTGCGATTCGCAAAATTTCATGCAATTCGCAAAATATGTTGCGAATCGCAAAATATTTTGTGATTCGCAAAATTGTTGCACTGAATCACAAAATATTTTGCGATTCTCAGTTTCCTTTTTGTTTTTCTTTCTTCTTTCTTCTTCCTTCTTTCTTCTTTCTTCTTCCTTCTTCTTCTTAAAAAAAAGAAAAGAAAAAAGAAAAGAGAAAAGAAAAGAGAAAAGAAAAGAGAAAAGAAAAGAGAAAAGAAAAGAGAAAAGAAAAGATAAAAAAGAAAAAGAAAAGAAAAGAAAAGAGAAGAGAAGAGAGAGAAGAGAAGAGAAGAGAAGAGAAGAGGAGAGAAGAGGAGAGAAGAGGAGAGAAGAGGAGAGGAGAGGAGAGGTCAACAGGTAATGATTCCGTAAAAAAGGTAGTAGAGTGTGACCAGTTTGGCTAACTTTCTGGGTAAATTGAGGGAGCCGGCACAACCATTGAGCAGATTTCTGGGTAAAATGAAGAGTCCGGCCCTTGCACCCGCCTTTTTTCAAACTTAACGGCTGGCAGAGCAACGAAGGGGACGTGTTGGGTACGTCTAGTACATGTCCATCCACCAAAGAAACTATTGTTCGCTTGTTTTTTGTAGAAATATTCAAATCATGATCAGTGTGAGAAATGCACTGTCTTTTATCTGTTTTAACTTGTTGCCCTTATACAAATGCGATGCACGTTGCACCCCATGTACTTCAAATTCTTAAGTTTCATGCTTCCGTGCAAAACAGATATGCTTTTACACGACACACATAGTTTTCCTGGCAAACCGACACAATGTGTTTAATTTGTGCCTGCTTCTCATGATGTTGATCATGAGAGGCAGGCACAAATTAAACACAGTCTGTCGGTTTGCCAGGAAAACCATGTGTGTCGCGTAAAAGCATATCTGTTTTGCACGGAAGCATGAAGCTTAAGAATTCGAAGTACATGGGGTGCAACGTGCATCGCATTTGTATAAGGGCAACAAGTTAAAACAGATAAAAGACAGTGCATTTCTCACACTGATCATGATTTGATTATTTCTCAAAAAAACAAGCGAAGAATAGTTTCTTTGATGATGCATCATGAGCGTTGTTCATGATCAGTACTCACCTAATCCTCGGTTATGGTGTACCTCACCTGGGGCCTCAGAGTACCTAATCCTCATCCCCAAACATCGTCGGCGCTGTCAAACAACAGGCCCCCCCCCCCCCCCCCCTTTCTCTCACACACATACACCCACACTTTCACACATACACTCTTTACCTATCACACTTTTACTCTCTCTCTCTCTCTCTCTCTCTCTCTCTCACACACACACCCACACAGACACACACACACACGCTCTCTCTATTTCAACCTTGTTGCACATACGCTCCCCCACATGAACCTAGCTAGTTTACTAATCGCAAAAAATGTTTGTGAATCGCAAAAAATGTTTGTGATTCCCAACAGAATTTGCGAATCGCAAACTGTTTTTGTGATTCACATTTTATTTTGCGAATTACGAAATTGTTTGTGATTCACAAATTTTGTTGTGAATCATAAACATTTTTGCTATTCACATTTTTTTCTGCGAATTACATAATTGTTTGTGATTCGTAAATTTTGTTTTGAATCGCAAACAGTTTTGCGATTCACAATTGTTGGATCCCACACTACTACTACTACCACTAGTACTGCTACCACTACTACCACTATATATACTCTACTACTACTACTATTACTACTACTACTACTACTACTACAACTACTACTTCTTGAAGCTTTTGATGAGCGTTGTTCAGTACTCACCTAATCCTCGGTTATGGTGTACCTCACTTGGGGCCCTGAGTGTATCTCTCTCTCTCTCTCTCTCTCTCTCTCTCTCTCTCTCTCTAGTCTCTCTCTCTCTCTCTCTCTCTCTCTCTCTCTCTCTCTGCACTCATGCTAGTCATGCTGGGTGTTGGCTTTTCACCCCCGTCTGGATAGTGAAGGAAAGACAAACTCAGATTTCAGCTTTGATATGCATGTCTGCCTCCCTGCCTCGTTATAAACATACCTACGCATACGTACACATTACATAAATACGTACATACATACATACATACATGTATACATATATACATACGTACACAACATCATTCATAATATCATTATACAGGTAAGGCTGAGTTTACTCACTCTCTCGCTCGCTCGCTCACTCACTTGCTCGCTCGCTCGCTCGCTCACTCGCTCGCTCGCTCACTCACTCGCACCCTCACATGAACCTAGTCTGCGAATCGCAAAACCGTTTGCGATTCACAAATTTTGTTACGAATCACAAACAGTTTTATGATTCACATTTTATTTTACGAATTACGTAATTGTTTGCGATTCGCGAATTGTGTTGCGATCGCAAATTGTTTTGTGATTCACAATTTTTACAGCTACTTGTGCTTGCCTATATAGGTGCCTAAATGGTCCCAACTTAACTCAGAACCCAAGCATGGCAATCTTCGATCTGCTCTGGCGGCTTTATGCAGGCCTTCACTAAGGACAACTTTCCTACCTGTGCGTTCGGCGAGTCCTTTTGCTTTAGATGTAGAGAGGAGAGTGCCCAAAAGCTGGATGTCTTTTGTGTTTTATGTGTGCAGCGATGCAACGTCTTACGAGTTTTTCGACTTTAATACTAAAAATAGTTCCGGTTGGCGATCGCACCAGCAGGGCGAGGTGCTGTGCCCATTGAATATATTGTCTGGCAAACGAAAAAGTACACAAAATATGCCCTTCGTACCGACTAGCGGTAGCCAAGATGCAGTCACTGTTGCGAAAGCTATGTTTCGTCGCAAGAGTGTTTCTGACAGTATATATTCAGATGTAATTATACAGTCTAAGGCAAAAGGAAAGTGGCATGTGATTCATTTCCTGGGCAACGACTGCTCATCATCGAATATCAGCTTACCAAAAACATCTCCTGTTTTTCACCGAGCTTTTCAATCTGTTAATAGCCTCAGGAACGGAAACCCCTTTTGTTATTTACCAATGTGCGTGAACAGTGTAAACCATGTACAGGGAAAGTGCAAGATGGAGACTTCGAGGTAGGGACAGAAGTTTTTTATGACGGACTCTTACATCTGAATCAAAGAAAAAGACTGACGCAGGAAAGTTGGGATAGGGTACTTGCGTTGAGTCTGCGTTATCAGAAAACACTTAGCTGTGACTTGCATGTTTGATGTTAGTAGACGTTTAATACGTTAAGTTTATCAATTAAAAATATCTTCCATTTGATTTGAAACAGCACTGGAACCGGAAGCCTTTAATATATTGTAAAAATAAAAAAAAATTGCGAATCGCAACATATGTTGTGATTCACAACCAACTTTGCGAATCGCAAAATATTGTGCGAATCACAAACCATTCTGCGATTCGCAACATATTCTGCGAATCGCAGAAAAAATCTGCGATTCGCAAATTATTTTGCGATTCGCAAACAATTTTGCATTTTTCCAAAAAAGTTTGCGAAAATCTACGAATTTTGCGATTCGCACATAATGTCCGCAAAATATGCGACAAATTGCGAATCGCAGACAATTTTGCGGGTACGTGTCCCCGTAGTGCGATTGAATAGAGTTACAGTATGACTTAGATTAATATAATAATGTGTATATCCTGTCAGACTGACTATTTGTTATTAACATATATTATCAATTAACCGCTACCGATCAGCTGTAGATAAACAGGATGAAGAATAGTAATTTTGATAATATTTTTAAATTGTGATCCAAACATTAAATATTTATAATTGTATTATTCTTAAATTGAGCGACTATGCATCGTTCATCGACGTTATTTTAATATGCACACAAATTTTAACTGGCATTATATATACAATTGTTTTTTGATCATGAGTCATTATGACAAATCGTTAGCTAGGTACTTATTCTACTACTACTACTACTACTACTACTACTACTAGTATTACTACTACTATTACTACTGCAACTAGTAGTAAAAGTAGTAGTAGTAGTAGTAGTAGTAGTAGTAGTAGTAGTAGTAGCAGTATTAGTAGTAGTAGTAGTAGTAGTAGTCCTAAGTAGTAGTAGTCCTAAGTAGTAGTAGTAGGAGTAGTAGTAGTAGTAGTAGTAGTAGTAGTAGTAGTAGACTGTAGTTAATAATATTGCTAAGTAACATTATTGATATTAGCATATTGATGATTATGATGATATTAATATAACTTAGCTAATAATAGATAATAATCATATTAACTTTTACCCTGTCACACGACCGCTCCCGGTCGCAAAAAGAACGGATTTCTCCAGGTGTTGCGGACCCCCGATTGGACAAGGGTTAATAATTAACGTGGTAGTTACCATAGAAATGTCTACTGCTAACCGTTACACAAATAGACCATTGTGCAGCCGTTACACGATCACATAGACCCTCCGGCCTGCACACCTACGTATGAATTCATCTGTTGCAATGCTTTCTTGCTTATCCTTGCGGCCCATGAAATTCTTAAAATACTTACGACTTCATGCCCTATCGACATGCACAATGATGCAGGGAAATTCCCCGGGAAATTAACCAAATTTTGACAAATTACCAGGGTAATTGTCAGTGAATGCTTTTATGTGTTGGCACGTGGCCCTACGCGGCCGCACAGGAGGACGCCGCCGTCCAGTTCTTTGCCGGCATAGACAACTCGACGCTCGACATCGACGTGGTGCGCGCTGACTCGCTGCTGCCGTCCACCAACGTCAGCGTCGTGCTCAAGGTGGACACGGAGGGCCAGGAGTTGAGGTGCTGGAGGTCCTGCGCGCGCTCTTTGAGGCCAGGCGTGTTATTTACGCGGTGGTCGAATACAACCGCGCCATGTGGTGCCGGCGCGAGGGGCAGCCATGGGAAAGCTGTGACCCCGTCCGCTCCAAGAGCGCGGCCATGGAGGTGTACGACTGGCTGACCACAGCGGGTTATGAGCTATCGGCCCTGGGCCTGGGCCGGCTGGACCGGGCCGGTTTCTACGCCCTGGTGCACGAGCCCACTCCAAAAGACACTTGGGCAGATGAGGATGAGTTGTTCGGGATGAGACTAAGAGCGAAGATGGAGGCGGAACAAATAGTTGCGGCGCACAGGGAGGCGGAGCGCAGAAAGACTGACGCACAAGGAGTGCGACAAGCGCACTTAGATCAAGTCCGTTTCCAGGTTGGGGATATTGTACTCTTGTACCATCCTCAAGTCCCTAAGGGGGTTAGCTCTAAGCTGTTTACCCACTGGAAAGGACCATACCAGATCATGGAACAGATGGGACCTCTGAATTATAAGATCAGGGGTAGAGGGAAGGTGCAGATTGTGAATGTTCGAAGGCTGATCAAATATGACCCCTTCTTACTTGAGGATGAATCCGTTGAGGAGGCGTTGAAACGGATGAAGGAGGACTTCAAAGAGGTACCGCCTATACAGAAGGAGGATACCTTAGAGGAGGAGGATGCCTATCGGGCACCGGTCACGGAGAAGGAGGAGACCGAGAAGGAGAGTAAGGAAGACTCAAACCGCAAAAGCGCGGCGGGGACTCAGTCTAAAGCCCCCATAGTCCGCGGCGGTACGAAGGAGAAGTTCACGGAGGCGCAGAGGAGGAGAGCGCAAAACGATCTCATCTTCGACCAACCGAGGAAGGTGGCAAGGTCGACGCGAGCGACGGATGTCCATGGAGGAGGAGGGGAGAAGGACACTAACCCGAACGCGGGTAATGTGGACATTCGACATGTGCGATGGAAGGAAGGAGAGGCGATTGCGGCCATCAAGTGGGTCCGAGACGCTTTTTGAGATATACTTAATATCGTCATACCAGCACGGTCCGTCTCTACTTGTGTCGGCATATTGCATGGTCGGGCTCACTCACCCCGGCTTTGGATATAGTTATTAGGTCTGGCCCCCTAGTACTATATTAAGGTAACCGATTGAATACAAGGGTATGTTATTAAAAGACAATGTATTTACTGATCGGAAGTGTTTTTGGAGAAGGAGAAAAATTATAACGCTGCTTTTATTGCAATAGTAATACTATTTGTTCTTGACATACTGCGTCAGAATTAACTTACGGGGGGGACAACAAGTGTGGAAGGAGGAGTTTTTATTTACAAAAACGAGGCTGGAGATTTATAGTTGACTCGTGTCTGGCGTATGCGTTTTATATATCCACTGCACCGTCTATCCGTGGGTTAATGCACTTAGTTGCGACACCCCGTAGCGTTTGTGCAGAAAAGAAATCAGCAATTATATGACGAAAATATTGCATATTTCCGTCATAAAAACTGGAAGGGGTACTGTAGGCATCACCCTCCGGATAGCAGGTAAAAAGTACACTTTTTCTGGTGTCAGGTGCACCTAGTTTTTTCCCATTATTTTCAATATCGTTTGGCAGGATTTGACCTAATGTCATTTTAACCTTGGTCTGTTGCAGTTTTCTTTTCGGCTTCACTGAGTTAATATAACGAGACATCATTCTCTTTTGGGGATTTGTGTCTGGTTGTATTACTGACTTTTTATTAAGCTATCTTCGGGGATTGTAACAGTTTGGCTGTTGTCTGGCTTTATGACCTTTACTATGTTCAAGTTTGCTCATATCGGCCGCTATTCCTAAATAGGGGGAGCAATGGACAATTTATCAATATAGTATTTAGTCATATCGGCCTCTACATGTTTTTACATAGTTATTACCATATTTTTCTGGTACTGGTGGCGAATTTCCTTTTGTTCATACATTACCAATTTGGTGAGGTTGGTTTCCTTTTTGGTTCTTTTGAATCTCAGTGTGCCTCAGTAAAATGATGATAGACCACTGGGATCCCGGAGCATCCGGTTAACAAGCTAGTTTCCCTACGGCCCGGACCTTCAAATTGTCCATTGATTAATACCAAGATTAAAAGAGATTCTGCGGTACATGTACCGGAGGACAAGCTAAACTCAATTAAAACTCATTGGAATGTATTGCTGTTGACATTCAAGACAACAAAAAATTGATTTTTCTGTTTTGGTTGGAATTTCAGTTTTGGTTGGAATTTTGATTTTGGGTGAAAATTTGAATTTTTCAAATTAACGGCTATATTCGTCCGCAAAATATCGTAAATTTTCGCGAAATGTTACCGTTAAATTTGTCACAAAAATGAAAAACTGTCACAAAAATGAAAAACTAATTTTTGTTGTTGTCTTGAATGTCAACAGCAATATTAATATCAAGATTAAAAGAGATTCTGCGGTACATGTACGGTAAAGGTACGGTACATGTACCGGAGGGGGTTTGTAATTGATAGAAATTCTGTATTCTGGATCCCGTCCTGCTGAGCCATTCCATTCCATAGACGCCACACCCGTCAGATGCTGAAACTGTATGTGTGTTTTTTCTTCGTTGTTGTCTCCTTCGAAGATTCAGCCATGTTTTTAATAAAAATTCAACGGAGAAAATTGTAACATCCATTGGATCCATTCCATAGACGCCACACACCCGTCGTTCAAAATATTGATACAGCCTGTCCCGTTGGTTCACGATATCATCCACAAAGATATTCCACTTTGGCTATCCGACCTTTGAGCCACCTTAGCCGGGTGTCGAGATAAAATCGAAACAGCCTCGCCAATTCATGATCGCCACGTGCGTTTTCTTCTCAGTAAGAATACTACACATGTCATTCACCCCCGTATAATGGTAGGGGACGCCATTCTGGACAAAATCAATGAAGTTACTCTTTTGATACAAAAACCGAACAAACATAATACATTTTGTCAATTTGTTGGGGAAAACGAAGAAGGTAATAAATGCACGTACACTTTGTTGCTCGCGTCTTGCGTGGCGTACTGTTTTGGGCACTGGGGTTCCCTGGTTCCACCGTACGTATTATTTGTTGGATCCACGGGGACCCAATACGGAAAAATGATATCCACAGGGGTATTCCATTTGGCGACAAAGCCTTCAGGAGGAGGACCTTCTGGTGCGCTTGCATTGAAGCGCAGTGGCATGTACCCATAAGGAGTCTCCATGAAGCGATAGCAACGTGAACACGCTACTAACTCGTCTGTTGGTCCAGCCATGCTTCTTCTCCGGCCATTCCCTGCTGTAAAAGTTTTTTGCTCGGGGCAGATTCTGTAATCTGTTTGCTTCATCGTGTAGTAAATTTGGTTTCCTCCTGATATCCACTCCGTCAACAGGTAGACCTGCAACAGATTTCCAGCGGTAGGTATACGAGCATGTCAAACGAACAATAATATCAAAATATGCATCTATAATATATGTAATCATCATACTTGTTTACAAGTTGTAACTGATTACATCCTCGTAATATAAACTTACATCTCTGGTGAAGCCGGCCCTAACCGGTGGAAGCCACCATCCATTGCCATTGCCGCAAAATGGACACTGGAACGATTGTAGCAATGCGTTATTCGTTGCGTCGCTCGCTGGGAACACCATTGTCTCTGACGGCGGGGCGCTAAACACAGGTAGGGAAACGGAGTCGAAACCAGACGCACAGATATACGAGAAAGAGGCAGAATGATCATTTGCAGGTTGTAGTTTGCATACAAAGTAAACATAGCGAGGGTAAGACTGTGCAACCGCAGGGACAATCAAGATTTTACCTTGCCGTGGTGCTATTCAGAAGCAACTCGTAAAGGTAGGTAAACCCTGCCGAAACTTCGCTGGTTAATAGCGTTAGACTTTTGCCCTCCTGCACCACCAAGTCTCCAGCACAGACTGAAACATTGTAGCTTTCGTTTCCAGCAAGATTTGTGACTTCATAATCGACGGCAGTGGGACATGCTGCCAAAGGGAGGACTAGATCCGACAAGCAGGTTGTTTCGTTGTCGATTTCAACTGAAGCCTTGCATTTTTGCCCTGGATTCGGCGTTGTAGTCCCTTCACTAAATGACATGGATCCCTTCTTCTGCACACGCGACAGGGGAGAACATTACATAGACACATGTGAACAAAATTATACACAGCCGAGGCTAGCAGTTCAATTACAAGTCTACCTTGCCAGATGGGGATGTCTGGGGTGACATGCTCCCTCCTGTCTGCACGCAGCACACACAGCAGGGGAGAGTATTATATAGATACATATATGTGTATAAAGTTATACACAGCCGAGGCTAGCAGCTCCTTTCCTACAAGGTTACCTTTCGAGATAAGGATGTCATGGAAAACAGTGCAGATTATGCTGTCGTAACATCATTTGCTGCGCAGTTTGGTGGTACCTTTTTTGCCACGGCGATGCTAGAGGATGTTGGTATCTCGGGCTGTGAAACCTACAAAGTAAATATCCTGCTTTTCTGAAAGTTGACTTTCCGTACTGTCTCTTTTGGTTTGTTTCTATCTATGCATGCTGCGTGTATTATCTATTTTGTATTTGCTTCCTTTCCGCCTGTCCAACTTCAGCCTGCATGCCGAATTCGGTACCGGTACAGTTGCCTACCCACCAGGACCGCGGCGGACTACATGCCTTACTACTGACCTTATGTACTTCCTGCATGTGGACCTGATACGCCGCACCAGCATGCCCAGACACGTCGTACAGGATATACAAAACCAAAACCTACAACACGTTTTTTGAGAAAAACAAAGATCATGAACTAAACAAATCATAGCTGGTTTGTTAAGGGATATTGCTAGGGATTAGCAGTGGAGATGTTGTAAATAACAGTCGTTAATAAGAAATCAGTAAAAGTGTAGGAAGTAAAGTGGTGAATTGATAGTGGAAGCGGTAGAAGCAATACTGGTAGAAGTAATAAGTAAATTTAGTAGCCTTGAAGTGGTCAACGAGTGGAAGTCGAAACGCACTGAGCAAAATGCGAACATGTGCAAAACAGATCGATGCCCGATTAAACCACCAATCGCAAGTACTATGGCATACCATACCGTGATGAGAAGGACGATGGCACGGTACAGATTGGCGACGTCGTGCTTCTCCGGATTCTAATACACATGGATGTGATCATCATGATACAGGCAGGCAAACAAACAGGCTAACAGACAGGCAGACAAGCAGACAGAAAGGCAGACAGACCGCAGATAGACAGGCAGATAATTTAATATCGATATCTTCCTTAATACGCTCAACTAGTACTGAATAACTAGGTTTCCACCTTAGATAAAGGTATAACTTACTAGCTATACTTTTCACGTGGACGTTCCCTGAGTCCAATTGTAAAATTGTTCTCTCAATAAAAATGAAGAAGAAGAAGAAGACAGGCAGACAGACAGACAGAGAAAGTCAAATATCGAACGCAAAACCCATGTTTGTGCATTCAGGAGGTGCATGCAAGCAATGGTTACCAAGTTCTTCACGTAGTGCACCATACAAGTTCATGCTTCTTCGGGAGCTCGAATCCGTTTGCAAGTGCTCTTGCATGGTCGATGAGAAGGTAAATTGAGAGGAAGGTTTCCAACGTCTACAAAAATTTGTAAGTACTTGAAGCTTTTGCTCCGAATAACCCGTAGCTTTCCTTCGTCCCAAAAATGTTTGGATAGTTTTCTGTACTCAAGTACTTGATCAAATTTTTTTATTCGCCGTTAGAATTTTTACTTGGAAACCTTCCTTTCTGCCTTCACAATTTACGTTCTCATCGACCATGCAAGAGCACTTGCAAACGGATTCGAGCTCCCGAAGAAGCATGAACTTGTATGGTGCACTACGTGAAGAACTTGGTGACGATTGCTTGCATGCACCTCCTGAATGCACAAACATAGGTTTTGCGTTCGATATTTAACTTTCTGTGTATGTCTGTCTGTCTATCTGCGGTCTGTCTGCCTGTCTGTTAGCCTGTTTGTTTGCCTGCCTGTGTCATGATGATCACATCCATGTGTACTAGAATCCGGGGAAGAGATGCAGACACCGGATAAAAAGGATTTTCTGAAGTTGAAGCACGAAATAGCCATGTTGTACCGTGCCATCGTCCTTCTCATCACGGTATGGTATGCCATAGTACTTGCGATTGGTGGTTTAATCGGGCATCGATCTGTTTTGCACATGTTCGCATTTTGCTCAGTGCGTTTCGACTTCCACTCGTTGACCACTTCAAGGCTACTAAATTTACTTATTACTTCTACCAGTATTACTTCTACCGCTTCCACTATCAATTCACCACTTTACTTCCTACACTTTTACTGATTTCTTATTAACGACTGTTATTTACAACATCTCCACTGCTATTCCCTAGCAATCTCCCTTAACAAACCAGCTATGATTTGTTTAGTTCATGATCTTTGTTTTTCTCAAAAAACGTGTTGTAGGTTTTGGTTTTGTATATCCTGTACGACGTGTCTGGGCATGCTGGTGCGGCGTATCAGGTCCACATGCAGGAAGTACATAAGGTCAGTAGTAAGGCATGTAGTCCGCCGCGGTCCTGGTGGGTAGGCAACTGTACCGGTACCGAATTCGGCATGCAGGCTGAAGTTGGACAGGCGGAAAGGAAGCAAATACAAAATAGATAATACACGCAGCATGCATAGATAGAAACAAACCAAAAGAGACAGTACGGAAAGTCAACTTTCAGAAAAGCAGGATATTTACTTTGTAGGTTTCACAGCCCGAGACACCAACATCCTCTAGCATCGCCGTGGCAAAAAAGGTACCACCAAACTGCGCAGCAAATGATGTTACGACAGCATAATCTGCACTGTTTTCCATGACATCCTTATCTCGAAAGGTAACCTTGTAGGAAAGGAGCTGCTAGCCTCGGCTGTGTATAACTTTATACGCATATATGTGTCTATATAATACTCTCCCCTGCTGTGTGTGCTGCGTGCAGACAGGGGGGAGCATGTCACCCCAGACATCCCCGTCTGGCAAGGTAGCCTTGTAATTGAACTGCTAGCCTCGGCTGTGTATAATTTTGTTCACATGTGTCTATGTAATATTCTCCCCTGTCGCGTGTGCAGAAGAAGGGATCCATGTCATTTAGTAAAGGGACTACAACGCCGAATCCAGGGCAGAAATGCAAGGCTTCAGTTGAAATCGACAACGAAACAACCTGCTTGTCGGATCTAGTCCTCCCTTTGGCAGCATGTCCCACTGCCGTCGATTATGAAGTCACAAATCTTGCTGGAAACGAAAGCTACAATGTTTCAGTCTGTGCTGGAGACTTGGCGGTGCAGGAGGGCCAATATCTAACGCAATTAACCAGCGAAGTTTCGGCAGGGTTTACCTACCTTTACGAGTTGCTTCTGAATAGCACCACGGCAAGGTAAAATCTTGATTGTCCCCGCGGTTGCACAGTCTTACCCTCGCTATGTTTACTTCTTGTATGCAAACTACAATCTGCATTCAATGGTCGTCCTGCCTTTTTTTTCTTTGCCGTATATCTGTGCGTCTGGTTTCGACTGTTTCCGTATGTGTTTAGCGCCCCGCCGTCAAACAATATGGTGTTCCCAGCGAGCGACGCAACGAATAACGCATTGCTACAATCGTTCCAGTGTCCATTTTGCGGCAAGGAAGGAAAAGGATGGTGGAACCCCACAGATAAGAGCGAGGTAAGTTTATATGTATATATATATATATATATATGTCATTTATTGTGACCAAGTATGACGAGTACGTATATGCATACATATTGATAGTATTGTTCGTTTGACATGCTCGAATACCTATCGCTTGAAATCTGTTGCAGCTCTACGCTATAGATGAATTAATATCCGGAGGAAACCAGATTTACTACAAGATGACCCTGAGAAGTTGGAGAGTCTGCATGCCACAACCTAATAATGGGCGGAGAAGAAACATGGCAGAAGACCTAATAGCGTGTTCGAAATGTTATCGCTTCATGGAGACTCCTTATGGGTACATGCCACTGAAATTCAATGCGAGCGCACCAGAAGGTCCTGGTCCTAACGGCTTTGTCGAGAAATGGAATACCCCTGTGGATATCATTTTTCCGTATTGGGTCCCCGTGGATCCAACAAATAATACGTACGGTGGAACCAGGCAAATTCAGTGCCCAAAACAGTACGTCACGCAAGACGCGAGCAACAAAGTGTACGTTCATTTATTACCTACTTCGTTTTCCTAACAAATTGACAAAATGTATTATGTTTGTTAGGTTTTTGTATCAGAAGAGCACTTTCATTGATTTTGTCCAGAACGGCGTCCCCTACCATTATACGGGGGTGAATGACATGTGTAGTATTCTTACTGCGAAGAAAACGCACGTGGCGATCATGAATTGGCGAGGCTGTTTCGATTTTCTCTCGACACCCGGCTAAGGTGGCTCAAAGGTCGGATAGCCAGAGTGGAATATCTTTGTGGATGAAATCGTGAACCAACGGGACAGGCTGTATCAATGTTTTAACGACGGGTGTGTGGCGTCTATGGAATGGATCCAGTGGCTGTTACAATTTTCTCCGTTGAACTTTAAAAAAACATGGCTGAGTCAAACGTTATATTAAAAATATAAAGACGCTTGTTAGATGATTCGTTCAGTAAGGTAGACGACGAAGTGCACTAGCAGAGTTGAGTAATTGAACTGCAGGTAAACTGCACAACCGGCTTTATTATCGGTTCCTTAGATTCTCCGCTTCAAACTGTTTCTACTGCCGTATTACTAATAACTGGTTTTCGATTCCGTTTGCAAATGACTTCCAACAATTTAGATGATTCATTCAGTGAAGTAGATGAAGTACACTATCAGATTTGAGTATTAATACAATGTGCAAAAGCATCGTTAGTTGCGAGAGCACGGAAGCAAAAGCGTCCCCGCTGCTCTGCTTTGAATTCGGAAGTTAACTTTAATTACGAAAAAACAGTGCAAGCCTGTATTTTTTCTTCCTCTTCATTGCTTGCACTTCCCTGCAGCCCCAAAGCACTGGTTAGCGTTGCATTTACATGACTGCTTCTTGCTGCTGTTACTGCTGCCTTTTTCCTTGTAATTTGCTTTTCCCACCGACTCATATAGTCCGGTACGTTCTTGCCTGCAATGTGCAGCCTACGAAGGTTGTCACGATGCACTTCCCACCGTAGGCTTATGCACCCGGAGGTCCTCAAAACACCTTTAAGGTCCTTTCTTACTGCCTCTAGCATTAGACTGTGTTGAAAGTCTTCTTAGTCTCCCTACCACTGCAGCAATCTGGTATGTTGGTCGACTCATTTCAATTTTTCTGTTTTTCAGACATCTGAAGTCACTTTTACAAACCAGAAAGATTTTTGTCCTGTCTGTTGTATGTTTCTGATTGGCTGACTCCCCTTCTGCAAATCACCCTTTACGAGTACGTTGCAAGTGTCCTACTTGCAGCAATCATCAGTGTTGTGTTACAATCCCTGAAGATAGCTCAATAAAAAGTTTTAAAGTATTATAAGAGGACGGCAACTGGCACCGTGCATTGCAGGTCTGAGGCTGCTCTCCTAGCCGCCACCTCTACCGCTCCCATCGCCTTGTACTCCCCAACATCAAACCCTTGTGTGATGATTGATGTGTCCAACAAGGTGTACAACGCCTCATACTCCTGTGTTTCGTCCGTTGGATGCTGCTTCATACAAGCATCAATTCTTCTTAGCTTGTCTTGAAGGTTCGCATCCGTGTCCTTCTGACTCGCTGTCTCTGCATACAGCGTCAGAGCAGTGGCATCGGACTTTGTATATTTTTGGAAGGCCTGTATGATAGCCTGTCTGTCCTTTTTGTCATTACTGTTGACAATGACAGCGGTAGGCGCTGAGCTAGTCGCAGGGGCCGAAGGGGCTGTGTGGGCTGACGGGGCGGAGCGGCCCGAGGGAGCCATATAAGATCCAGAGGAATATTTCGGTCCCTTTGTTCCCGCCGCCTTGGCTAATGCAATCTTTGCCTCCATCTCCTTCTTTTCTTTCTCAGCCGCTAGCTCTTTGATATACAGCTCTTGGGCATGATGAAAAAAAGACAGTATCTCAGCTGCCTTCCGAAGGAACAATGCCTTCTCCGCCAACTCCTTCTCTCCCGCTTTATTGGTGGGGGGTGGTGCGGCCGTCCCCTCCAAGATCGTATGATCCTTCGTGAAGACCCACCTCTTCCATGCGTCATCCTTCACCAAGGCCGCATGCAGCTTCTTCATCCTCGTCACCCCTCCAGCTTCGCCTTCTATTTCCCTCAGGGCCGGGTGAAGGTCCCTGCCAAACTGGGTGTGTTGGAGTTTACCCAGGTCCACTAACTTGGCCTCCATAAGTTTCAGAGACACATCCATGACATTGATCTGTCCTTTTGGATTCCTGAACTTAAACTCCTTTTCCACTCTCTTTATTGAATCAATGTCCTGACCAGGATCGAGCAACCTAGCCAGTGCTCTTGTGTTCCATGGCAGCACAGTCTTTCCAGTCTGGTACTCAAAGAGTATAGCACACTCAAACACTGTCCATGAGAGGTCGAGTAGCTCCAGTAATGACATATTGTCCTCAAATGAGACGTGTTGCACCTGTAACTGTGCACCGTCGTCTCTGAGGAATTCTGCCAGAGGCAGAGCTTGCCTTGGGAGAGGGTAACAGATGTTCTCCTTCTTCAAGGGTTGTCCCCATCGCATTTCTTGGGGAATGTATAGCCATTTATAGGCCTCATCCTTCCCTTTCTTCTCCTCAAACTCCTTCTTACTTAGTTTGCCATATTCGGCCACAAACCTCGCTTCCTCTCCTCCCTTCTCCTCCTCCTCGACTTCCTCTGCTCCTCCTGTGTCAAAGGAAGGCGCAGTAAAAAATTGATTCTCTGCTCCTCCTGTGTCAAAGGAAGGTGCCAGATCTCCTCCTTCTGCATGAGGGTCAACGAACTCCTCTTCGTTTTCTGGGGTTCGCTCACTCTCCCCCCCTCCTTCCTGCCAGTCTTCAGACCTAGTAGACATGGACGCTGAAGGAATACGGATGAGACAGAGTTGTTTCTACCCCGTAATTGCTCTGTTCGTCTATGAGGAACGAATAGAGAGAAAAAACGAAAAGACAGTATAGAGAGAGAGCGTCTCACCTCTATGTCTTATGTGTTTTTTTTTTGTGAGAAAGAAGTAATCTGTACGACTTTCTCTGAAAATTTGATCTCCTTCTCCACTCCTCTTTTCTTTTTCTCTTTTTGTTGTTGTATCTGTTATGAGGTACGAGGACCTATGTACAGATAATGTCAAAGAGGCTAGAGAAGCACTCCTTGAGAAGTCGACTTGTCGTCTGACACTTGTTCAGACCTATTGTCGAAAGACAGTCAGAGATATGCAAAAATACTCTAATGTGTGTGGTTTGAGAGGCAACAAAGTGCACAGACTTGAAAGGTAGAGTACTACGCTCGTGTCCTTCAAGTTTGTTTGTAACTGTGAGTGTTTGTTTGTACGTCTGTTGGCCTACTCTGTCTCTGTCTCAAGAGAGAACAAAAGAACAGCTACGAGGTCTGGTGTCTGGCCTCCTTGTGAGGACACAGATACAGGCTGTGGAGAGGGTACTGAGACACCTACTCACAAACGCCTAGACGTCTAGTTTTGCAAAAAGAGCTGTGTGGGGATGTGCTGGAGTATTTGTTTTTTGGAACACCTACTCAGAAGAGATAGGTCTGTCCAATTTTTCTTTCTGCTGTGCCAAAAACAAGCCAGAAAAGAAATCAGCCTTGTGCTGGTGACTCCAATGTTACAATCCCCGAAGATAGCTCAATAAAAAGTCGGTAATACAACCAGACACAAATCCCCAAAAGAGAATGATGTCTCGTTATATTAGCTCAGTGAAGCGGAAAAGAAAACGGCAACAGACCAAGGTTAAAATGGCATTAGGTCAAATCCGGCCAAACGATATTGAAAATAATGGGAAAAAACTAGGTGCACCTGACACCAGAAAAAGGGTACTTTTTACCGGCTATCCGGGGGGTGATGCCTACAAAACAAGTTAATTAATAAACTTGATATGTTCACAACTTAAACAGCAAAACCTTAAAGAGTGACATCGTTAACTTGCGGCATTAACCACATGTAATGCCCCCAACGATAGCTCAATAAAAATTCTGTAATACAACCAAACACAGTACTCAAGAATGAGAATGATGTCTCGTTGTTTTAGCTCAGTGAAGCAGAAAAAGGAAAACGGCAACAGATCAGGAATAAAATTACATCAGGTTCAATCCGGACAAATAATACTGAAAAAAAACAGGCTGGTGCATCTGTCACCAGGAAAAGGATACTTTTTACCGGCTATCCGGGAGGTGATGCCTACAGTACCCCTCCGGATTTTATGACGGAAATAACATTTTCGTCATACACCTTCTTATTTCTTTCTGCAAACAATATGCGCTATGGAGTCATGCCGCCCAGCGCATCGACCCACTGATACACGCTAAAATACGATAGATATATCCTCATACAGCACGTCAAAGCGGATTCTCTAGTCGTTCTTGTAAATCTTAAACTCCTCCCCTCAACTTCTTTTTTTTTTTTTTTTTTTTTCTCTGCAGTATGTCAAGAACAAATGTATTACCATTAAAAAAAAATACAAGCAACGTGGTGCCGTATTCCCCCCTTGATCTTCTTCTTCTTCTTATCATTCTCATTATTATTATTATTATTATTATTATTATTATTATTATTATTATTATTATTATTATTATTATTATTATTATTGGACACCGTGATAGCCCAGTGGTCAAGTTCTACCATCTGGGCCCTGTCGCCAGTTCGATTCCCGTCGGTGCCACCAGTATTTTCATTGAACATACCGGTCCGTCTGGACCAGTATTTTCATTGAACATACCGGTGCGTCTGGAAGTGTTGGAACTGCCCTTGCGGGGTGTCATTACAGCCTATCGTCAATTCTTCGTACTCCCCTCACGGGTGAGACGATGGAGGCGCATGTGCAGAAATGCATCAGCCATTGACAGAGAAGCACTATTATTATTATTATTATTATTATTATTATTATTATTATTATTATTATTATTATTATTATTATTATTATTATTATTATTATTATTATTTCCCTATGAAAAAGCCTAGTCACACTTGCTAAACAGTGGCCTCAAGGCGTTGAACTGTGACGCCAACTCATAACCCTTTGGTGGTAGATGCTGGGGAGGAGGGTCGTTGCGCGCGTAAAAGATCTTAAACTCCGCATATGCTGGTTGATAGCCCAGGACCCAGCAGACACCAGATTGTTATGGGTGGGGTTTCGAGGCAGCTCTAGCAACCGCGCTTGGTGTATGCACTTGCACATTCGGTGACGTCTTGCAAGAGGTTGCTGGGACTGCGGAATAACCTCGGCTTAGTGCAGTCTTGCCCTCAGGAGCTCCATCGGTGGCCCCGATCATCAGGCGAGAGACTGACACGGGGGGGTGGAGGACCTCGAACAAGGGTATTGGAGGCTTATGTCCGTTGAGGATATGCCATTAGCTGCATCAGTACGCCTCAGATATACTATTATTATTATTATTATTATTATTATTATTATTATTATTATTATTATTATTATTATTATTATTATTATTATTATTATTATTATTATTATTATTATTATTATTATTATTATTATTATCAGGGAGTACATCGGTCCTTTCCATGGGCTGATTGGTATAAAGCTCCTAGAGTAATGTTCTATGCCGTCACTTCCTTTATTCCACCGATTGGTGTGGAGACTTTCCTTATGGAATGGAGGACTGGATGCACATGGCCTTTTGGCTCAGCAATTGGCAGGAGATACACTATAATTATTATTATTATTATTATTATTCACACGAAGATCCGACGGTAAATACATGGTCTTTTTAATGACATACCCTTGTCTAAAGCGGATATCCTATAATATAGTACTAGGGGCCAGTCCTAAGAACTATATCCGAAGTCGGGGTGTATGTACCCAACCCTGCGATATACCGATACAAGTAGAGATTGACCGTGCACAGGTACGACAGTATATAATGTATCGTAAAAAATAATTTAAGGGAAGTTCAGAGAACATTTCATTTTTCGAGAACATCATCCCAGGACTTGCAAGAGGGTCATACCCGGGAACACCATCGCTCAATACACTAGCGATCCGCGTCTACGGTGTAGTATCATTGTCGATCGACCTTTCGCACTCGTATGTTGCGATCGAATGCCAAGTTATATCACTGAGTCATTTTAATATTCATAATAATAACTGATGATGCATGATCAAATCATGATACGCCGTGGGCAATCAATCAGTTTATTTGAGACGCATAAAGAAAAATAGTTTCTTTGTTACTGCCTTCGTCTTCTGGCGCGGATTTCTTTGCCTGGTGGTGGGCCGCCAACAAAAGTTAAATCGAACTTTGACTGTTCGAGAATGTCCCAGATCTTGTTAGGGATTCCGCCCAGCGATAAGTCAAAAGGGACGTCAAGCACTCCTCTTGGCAGTGTCTGAATGGTCCACGCAGTGTAATCCTTGTCTCTGGGAGTAATTGTATCATCCCATGTCTCGAGACTTTTTGCGTCTTTATATACTGGCAGATAATGTCTTGCCTTTGGATCCTCGACCGGGTCCATACTTCTCCAGAACTGGAGTATCGGTTGCATTATTTTTGCGGCTGATGATATTTTGAGTGTCCGTGTGACACGTGTTTTTCGTGGAACTGCCACGACCCGCATTAAGTATAAGTCTGAGAGAGTGTCGTCAGCAACATGTTGTTCTGCTGGTCTCATCAGATAAAAAGCGTCTTTCATCCATGCGATGGTTGCTATTGCGTCACCTTCCTTCCATCGCTCATGGACGATCTCGACGTTGCCCGCATTTGGGTCGGTGTCAATCTCCTCATCCTCCTGGTGGACATCCTTTGATCTCATCGACCTCATCGCCTTCCTCGGTTGGTCGTTGATAAGATCATCTCGCGCTCTCCTTAGCTGCGCCTCTGTGATCTTCTCCTTCTTTCCGCTGTGCTCACGTGGAGACTTAGACTGAGTCCCCACCGCGCTTATGCGATCAGTCTTCTCCTTACTGTCAACTTCACTCTCCTCCTTCTCAGCTATCGGTGCCCGATAAGCATCTTCTTGATCTATACCAGCCTCCTTGTGGATGGGCGGCACCTCTTTGAAATCATCTCTCATCCGTTTTAACGCCTCCTCAACGGATTCATCTTCCAGTAAAAAGGGATCATACTTAATCAGCCTTCGTACATTCACAATTTGCATCTTCCCTCTACCCCTGATCTTGTAGTTCAGAGGTCCCGTCTGTTCCATAACCTGATAAGGTCCTTTCCAATGAGTGAACAGCTTAGAGCTGACTCCCTTCGGGACCTGAGGATGGTACAATAGTACAATATCCCCGACCTGGAATGTGATCTGATCCAAGTGCGCTTGTCGCACACCTTCAGCATCCGTCTTTCGGCGCTCCGCCTCTCTATGCGCCCTGACTATTTGCTCCGCCTCCATCTTCACTCTAAGTCTCATCCCAAACAACTCATCCGCATCCGCCCAAGTGTCTTTTGGTGAAGGAGCGAAGTCGGGATATCAGGCTCACGCCCATATACTAGCTGATACGGCGAGATTGAGCTCTTCGAGCCTCCTAACGCCGTAGAGGGTAGACAGTTCATTGCAAACGCAAATGATGGCGCTGCCTTGACCCATGCTCTTTGATTCTCCTTTTTCGTGCAATACATCTTTAGCGAGGCTTTGAGGGATCTGTGTACCCGCTCGATTTTACCATTTGCTCGCGGGTTATAGGCAGTAACATATTGCAATTTCATCCCGTAATACTTAGAAAGTTTGTCGATGACTCGTTATTAAAGTCCGAGCCTCGATCAGAACATATCTTTCTTGGTACTCCGATCTGTGAGATGATCCTATCGATCAGGGCCTCGGCCGTCGTCTTGCCGGTAACGTCTTGGACAGGGATGATCCACACATAATTGGTGGCTCTGTCAATAGCCGTAAGGAGGTATTTGTAACCTTCCTTCGATTCTGGGAAAGGTCCCACATGATCAATGTGTATAAACTCAAACATCCCCGCATGAAGAGGAAATTCGCCGATCAGGCCAAAATTTGCCTTCAGCGGTGTTTTGTTTATCTTGCACGGGATGCATGCATCCACCGCCTGATCTATCTCCTCCTTCATCTTCTTCCACCAGAATCGCCTCGCTACGAACATGTGAGTTCGTTGTCGACCCGGATGCGCCAAAAGTACGCAATTGTGGGCTGCGACAAATATAAATCGTCTCAGACTCTCCGGTACCCAAAGGGTCCGTTTGTCCGGCTGTGACGCATAGCGACCGTGAAGGCCCTTGTACCACAGTAGACCATCTCTCCATCCCATCTCCTTCATTGATCTTTGATCGCTTTCGTCATCTTTAGCTCATCCGGGTTCTGATACAACTGTATGAGTTCCTTAAACTCCGGATCTTGAGCCTGGTGTTGCCTCCATGCGGTAGGCGAGGCTATATGGATAGTAGCATCTTCTAGCCTTACCCCGATCCTCTCCGGGTCATCGTCTAGGTCACTTCTCCGCTCTTGAGGAGGCTCCCGCATAAACTTCCTGCGTCTCCTCTTCTTCCTTCATGTTCGCCTTCGCATTCTCTCATATACCTCATAGGACCACTCAGCGTCCTCCTGGGTATGTAGCTCACAACATATCCCGTGATCCGGGCCTTGTGACTGTACCGTAGACC